>DWON01006938.1:0-13396 GCA_018251015.1 Phocides pigmalion okeechobee
AAGATGTTGCTTTACGGCGGGTTATTAGGGGGGGGGGGGGGGCGCGGGGGGGCCCCCCCCCCCCCCCCCTCCCCCCTTTTTTTTACTTTTTTTCCCCCGGTCCCCCCCCCCACAAGGGGGTTTTTATTTCTTTTTTTACTTGTCGAGCCGATAAGCTTGGAAAATGGCAGTTAATATCATAGATTTCATTTACTTCTACAATAAAAGACAACATTATTTACAAAAGTGGGATTATATGGATCTATGATTATATGGATTATATGGATCTATGTAAATTAAAATGGAGGAGGTCTGCCGTTGTGCGCACATGACGCAAATGCTACTGGATAGATTTTGATCAAAGTTTTTTTGGCACTTGGTCGTCATTTAAAAATACCATAAATATTCTTAGTGTATAATGTATTTGTAATTATTATTTTAATTTTAACTTTATCATAATTAATTTTAGCACCCGGCACAAATTTCTGAACGATGAATATTTGATGTTAGATACTGCCATTAGGCATTTAGTTCGCCTTCTGTAACGTCTGTTATTTTTTGAGGTCATATAATAAAGATGAATAAATAAACAAAATATTTTATCACTGAACTTGTAGCGCTTATAAATTTCGTCGTACTTTAGTATTTTAATGGCTCCAAATTAAATATAGATATAATTTGGAGCCATTAAAATACTAAAGTACGACGAAATTTATAAGCGCTACAAGTTCAGTGATAAAATATTTTGGTAATATACTAACAATGCAAACGCACATATATGAACTAGTTTCAAAAATAAAAGTCGGCAATCATAGCACTATCATAAATGTCGCAGCTCTCACAACGGAGTCAATTGTGACTATTTAAAGCGGCGAAAACAAACACGAGTGCGCTGACGGCGCGTTCATTGGAGCTTGAGTGTCAATAGATGGGAAAACAAGGCAGTTTTCCGCGTCAATTGAGCTTATGTTGCAACCGTACATGTTTTTTGAGCTATTTTCTTTGTGAAAATTGAACAATAAACGCTGTTTGTAGCTGAAAATATAAATGTGGTAGTCAACCGTGTACCAAAAATGTTTTCCATACTAAAACGAGAGGAGGAAAGTCTAAAAAATATCGTCTTGGAAGTTATAAGATAAAATCCCTTACTACGCAGTCTGCCTAATTTAAACACCAAGATGTTCGAGGGAGATTACCGTAGAAATAGAAGAACAAGTATTCTGACGATTATAAAATCTACATTATAACAGCGTATCTAAACATTTGACTATCAAAACCAGCCACGACTTTCAGCAAAGAATGAAGAACAGATTAATAAAAAGAGATAAAAGACTAACGATGTTTTTGATTGGATAGACAAAGGAATAAATATTTTTTGTGTGCCTAAATTATTTAAATCCTGTTAGGACGATATATCGAAAATAACTCGTCGGAAAGTAACGTGAGCGGTAACAAAAACCCACATCATAATGTGCCATAAACTCACAATAGAGATTCGAACCGACGAAAATAAAAATAAGTGCGCTATGAAAACATTAATTGAATCTCGGGTGTCAATAGACGCGTAAAAATATGGGTTGTTTTCAATGTTACATCGCGATTTTATCCGCGATTGACTTATTCAACTTTGTGTGTAAACTTTTTTTATATGAGAAGAGTAGCAAACGAGCAATGCAAACCACCTAATATTAAGTAGTCGAAACCCATAGACATCCATGCACAACCACAAACACGACTCAAATCCTATCTGATCGAACATAAATGCGTTACTACTACTAAGATGATCGCCTCGCTTCAAAGTGTAGCCGGAAACCCCATCTTTCCAACCGAAACACAAGTAATAAATGCCGTATAAAGTATGCCGTAAAGGCAGATTATGAGGGCGGCGGTGGTACCTCCCCGATCGAACTATAGTTCTCCCACCTTCAAAAAATATTTTGTGGGCTCAATTTGATCTGTAGATCTTAATATATTCCCAGACGTTCAAATTTGGCATAGGCAAACGTCAGTATCGCGTCCAATATTGTATATTTCCTCTAAGCGGCAAAAACTGGGTTCGATCCTTTTTTGTCGATTGTATTGCGGCGATAATGACGTCACTTTAGTCGGAAAATATTTTTGTAATTTAAGTGTTGCAACATTATTAGACGAAATAAATGTTTTCCTATAAGTCGTTTATTACGTTATTGCTATATTTCCGCGGCAAACATTAGGTTCGAACATTTTTCGTCTAAATATATTTCAGCATTCATGACGTTATTTTGGTGGAGTATTATTTCTGTAGTGTCAACACATTACGCCACAATTTCAATAACACGACATTGGTGTTAGACGAAATAAATGTTTCTTATTTAACTTTAAATTTAAAGTAAATGTACAAAACACTGCTGGAGGGTCTATGGGCAGTTAAAGAACATTCGTAAACGGGTTGGTAAGTAATATATATTTTCCAACTCAGGAGAGTTTAAATTGGGTTACCGGTTGTCCATTATTAACGTGAGGCGTTTAGTTGCAGTCATATCTTACCCAATCTCGCGGGATAGGAAAATATAATGATATTTTTTTCCCAAAAAACAACGGTAAAATTGCAACAAATCTTCTCTAAATTAGGTAAACATGTTTATGTACAAAAATATGAACATTTATCTTTTTCACTAAGTACGATTGCGATTGAATGGAGATTGGGGCGTTAGCCAAATCTCAGATTTGATCAAGGTTTTGTCAAAAAATTGTGTCACGCAATTAACTAACACTGTCTTACTGCCATGAGAACATTACCGCTCACGCAGTCTAACGTAAACTCTGTTCTGTTCTCGATTGCATCCGTTGCACATACAACGCACGCAGATAGCGCTATCATATCGCGCGTTGTACGGAATGTTAGCTTTGACCCAGTGTTGCGTTGTGTAATAGTAGCGGAAACGATCCAAAACTGTGTCGGCCGAGGAACTGTCGTCCGGAAGTTATGATTGTGTTGTCATTATTAATGTATTTTATTGATAGAGAAAGTTATTTTATGTTAAATAGTTGTTTTATATAATATGCGTAGCCAGATGGTCTTAAGCAACGCAATAAGTATAATGTTATAGTTTTTATATTCATAAGTATTACGTACGAGGACAAAGACGAGGGTCAAAGGTTTTAATGTTGGTAAAGTCTGTAGGATTCGACAGGGGAGATACCAATCCACACCCTATTCATCTGGAAATCCACTTTTGCGTTTCCATGAAATGATAATTGCTGTCGAGTTGCTTAGAAATGAGGCGACCTTCTTAGTCTTGAGAAGTAACAACCTGTCTATGATCGACTTTATATAGGAATCCTGTTCTATAATTGGTTATAGACCATTGTTTATAGTGACAACATTCTGGTCAAGGAACACGTTGATATTCGTTTGGTACATTCGTTTAATTAAAAGCCTTTTCGGCTAGTGGAAGAACGCCCAAAGACCACGAACGGTCTTATATTTTTAATGCCTATATACCATTGGAAATGAAGGCAACTAATATTACTAGATATATTCCCAAGAATTGATAACCTTCCTCCCTTTAGAAGGCGATTAAATTGCTTATTACACATTTTTATTAACGTTATTTTTAAATGATTGTATTCTCTTACTTTCAGGTAAGTCATATGCAGTATGGATGGTTTGTGCAAGAAATAACGATGTCGAGGTAAACCGCTAAAAATATATTAAAATTCACATTACGAGTATATCATATATTGCGATTTAGCAATATGAATATACCTTGAGACGGTATAATATCAGTTATAGCATATTGGGGATTAAGATAAATTATTCATAATAAATTGGTTTTAAAAGTTTTTCTGTTGCGAAGGACTTACTAAGCCACGTACGTCCGGTCTTTTTATAGGCTATGTATTATAAATTCCTTATTATATTAAAATTGAGCAATGTCAAGAAATATTTATAATCAAGAGATATATAATATTTTTAATTGCTTAAGCAATATTTGTTGCTGCTATTTATAAATCAATTATAAACAAAATTTGATTATTTATATTTTAATAATAATAATAATAATAAATTTTAAACTAATTAATTAAAAGCCTAATCTAAAAAATCTAAAGAGTGTCCGGGCCCTGTGGCATGCATCCAAGAACGCTAACCGCGTTCCCACCTTGAATAGCAATCGCAATTCTCTGCGTGAGACATGAATCAGCCCTCTTGTCACCGGCGACATCGATTGAACGTGTGATTGATTTTAATTGTGAACATTCGAAACTAAATTTGATTTTCGCGTATACGTGTAATACCTAAATAAATTGAAAATGTTCATTTAATTTGTAAGTAATTGGAACGACCTTGGATTTCCAAGAATTAACTATAACACTAAAGTCTGTTATCGTTCCGAACTTGGGGTGCCACGTTTATCCCGGGATGGCCTTCAATCAGAATGAAAGGTCGCTTTTATCTTACTGGCCCCCAAATTGCCAATTTTCTGGCATCCGGGGTCTTATACCACTATCTCCGTAATTTAACATAAGGCCTTTAAGGCAAATTTTCATCAATACTTAGAGACATACTATTATCACTTTCCCTCTTTACAAGAGAAAAAGAGACGACTATGTTATACTTGCTCTGGTTCGTACAGCCAGTACAACTTGGTCTGCCTTCGCAATTAGCTTTCAACGAGTTAGCCCCTCTGGGAGTTGGCAGGATCGGTGTCCACAAAACGATTATTGTCTGACCTTTTCTAAGTTGGTGCCAAATATTGTTATTACGTCACTCAACAAAAATTGTTTGGTAGAACTAGGCAACATTTTACGGCTTAAGGTTTAAATTTATATTCTCATTGAGAATTTTACAATTCACTTGACATGAGAATGTTTT
This sequence comes from Phocides pigmalion okeechobee, assembly GCA_018251015.1. Classification (NCBI taxonomy): domain Eukaryota; kingdom Metazoa; phylum Arthropoda; class Insecta; order Lepidoptera; family Hesperiidae; genus Phocides; species Phocides pigmalion. The sequence goes on from DWON01006938.1 coordinate 4,835, forward strand.
TTATACTATGAAAGAGTAAGAAACGGGCATGCAGGCCACCTGATGTTAAGTAGTCACTATATGCCTCAGATGGTCTACACCGTTATCTTTTCTTATCTTTTCTAGTAAATTAATGTTTTTAAATGATCCGATTGACGTAATATATTTGCTATGTATCGGTAAAAATCTAGTTAGATTTGTTTTTCGAAATATAAAATAAAGATTTGCATGTTTTGTAATTTTGAAAGAGAGATAAAAAATATTAAAATTCGTTCTATTTTGCATATATATAATAAATTATTATGAATATAATTATATATTCATTTCAGCAATCTAGTTGCATTATTTTAATTTTATAAATGAAAAAAATATAAAATACAAATTATTTTTATTCAAACTACATTCTCTACAGAACTTTTTTAAACGTCAATAAACTACCACCGACTCGTAATGTGTTTCGTTTTGTAGAAGAGGTGGCGAAAAAAAACTCTAAAACACACATCTTTTCCATCTTTGAAAATGTCATTTACAAATAATAACTTAAACTAATGAAGCAAGTGGAGTTGGAGTCGTTTCAGACCGTATGATTTATTTGAGTGATCGTTAGTTTCATAATACGCCTTTTTACACAGAGTTTGATTCAAGCTTCAAATGCGTGAGGCGGTGGTACCTTGGTACTTAAAGGGAGATAGTTCGACCAGTAAGGTACCACCGCCGCCATCATCCGCCGTAAATCATTACTTGTGTTTCGATAGAACAGTTGTGGCTGTCGGTTATACTTTGAAACGAGGCGACCATCTTAGTCCTCAGGAGTAGCAAGGCATCTACTATCGAGCTCAGATAGGATTTCGGTTGTGTTTATGGTTGTACGTGGTTATATATGTGCTGCGACTACTTAACATCAAGTGGTTTGCATGTTCGTTTGCTACTCTTCTCCCTTAAAAAAAACCTCCGGTCGAACCGTACAGGCTCTATCACGTTGCTATATAGATTGTTTTATTGAGCAATCCTGTTTACTGACAGCTTAGTAAAAGGCAGTGGAAAGGGGTGTGGGCTCGTAATGCCCGGTAAGCTCAGCGGATTAAGAGTATAAACCACTTAGCGGACGCTCACTCCGCTGAACATTACTTTTAATTCATTGTTCAAACTTTTACCGGTCTGTGAAAACATTTTAAATACAATTTTGTTTAAATTTAAACGTTGTATAGACTTATTGTCGTCATTCAGAGCTGGCTGACAGATTATCTTAGATCAGGGGTTGGCAACCTGCGGCTCTGTCAATGGAAATATTGGTTGTCAAGTTTTCGTAACTATCCATTTTATATACATTATATATACATATATATCAATAACAGTAGTTATATTGTTGGACTATTTTGACAAATTGCAACTTTTGGCTCTTCCGTATTAAAACGTTGCCGATCCCTGTGTTATACTGATAAAAAATGTCATTAGATATTTACTTCTGAGTTGCTACACATCCGGGTTTTGCCATATTTGTACTAATATGAAGGTTATCCGGAGGCCATACGGACACAGGTGGATAATGACAAATAAATATGATATGTTGGGGATGTTTTTAAACGTTTGGGCGAAAATCTATTTTACGTAAGTCCTTAGGTTTTTATGGTTTTTAAAATTAGGTAATACTAGGTAATCTCTTTGAAGAAACCAAAAATATGTTATATATGTTTTTAAATTTCAATAATTTATTATTTATTATGTCTATCTATATACATTTCATTCACTCCTTTATTTAAATAAGCGAGCGCCAACCGATATAACAATATATATAATTTTTTTTTCATTTATTAAAATCTAAACACTAAACACACAATAAAATTGTAACTGATCGCTGTCTGTACATGGCAAATATTTAATAAAATCAAAATGGGGTGCCTTTATACACGCAAGAGAACCCAAAACAATGTTTTTTCTGTTTGTCTGTATATTTGTATGTTTGTGCACGTTTATCCAAGAAACGGTTTATCCGATTTGAATACAGTTTTCAGGATTATATTGTGATGGGTTTCATTTAAGATTTAGTGTCTTTTTCATCGAAATCTGTTAACAAATAAATAAGTAAAGTCAATTTAATTCAATCATCACCGACGATCGTGGGCGTAGTAGATAATAAATTTTCGTCTATTCTACAGATGTAGTCTGTACATACATGATTTAAAAAATCAATCCCGTATCCTACGCTCATAATCTTTGGTTATTTGCTTGACACCAAAGCGTGGAAACCGGTTTTTAAATAGCTTCACTTTCTGTCTAGACAATAAACTAATCTTAAAACCAATTTCGATGAGAGACAGGAACAGTTATGTACATGTTACAAAGACATAAACAACTTTTATTGTAACTATTTTTAAATTTAAAATCCGTTCAATTGTTCGCTGTTACACTGTACTAGCTATTTCGTTCATATCTGCTCGTGCAGAAGTAAATATTACAATACATTCCAATCATGCAACTCTATTTTTATGCTCTATGTATATTGGAAGCGACTATATCAAAGTAAACAAATAAATATCTCCTATTTCAACCGTTGGAGGTGAAGTTTCCGTTTTTTTTTTAATGTTCATTTACGCTATCTGCAAAATTTCAAAATTCTAGGTCCAGTGATTCCCGCTGTACCGTCATCCCTGGGTCTGTCAGTCATTTGACCTTTTCATATTCTATTGGTGACCCGGCCTAGCTTCGCTCGGGTTATAGAGTTTATATTCACTTACATTATTCTTGTTTCATACAAGAATCCAGTCGTTACCTAGTTGCAAAACCTAATAATTGGAAACAAGTATTTCGAACTACAACTGAATTACTATATTAAAATTAACTATTTAGTATCTCACCCTATATAAAAAAAACACTTAACTTATTATGCACCAATACCTTCCTCAGAAATTACTCGTTGTTGAAAACTGTGAGAAAATTTGTCCAGTACTTTCTGAATTTATCATGAACAGACAGATAGACGCGATGGGGGATTTTGTTTTGTAATATTTAGAGATATGGAGGCATTCTCTTACACACATAACTTGTTATACTTGTATATTCAAAAATTTTATCCAAAAAAAAAAAAACAAGATAACACGTACTTATTATATCCGACAGACTTATCGCTATCATTTTGCTCATCTGACTTGTTTCAAAGATAATCTACTTTGATATTTAGTTTTAGTCGTTTTTACATTTCGATCCGATTACAATGCAGTCGCGGTCGGAATAAAACCACATTAGTAACTCGATATGTACATACAAAGTCTTTGAGTTCGTCTGTCCACGGCTTCGGTCTTGTGTGACGTTAGTTCGTAGGTATAGGTTCTATTTAAGCCGATTGAGATGGAATAAATACTAGTAAATGAAGACCGATGTTTTGCTTTTAGAAATAATCTGGATTAAACTTTTACTTTTTTGCTAGAAACACGCAAGAATGTTTATTGAGTAACAAAAGATTCATTCATCAGCCTTTACGCGTCCACTGCTGGATAAAGGCCTCCCCCGGTGCCACCACTCTGATGGGTTCTGTGCCCTCTGCACCCAGCGGTCACCAGCTATTCTTATCAGGACGTCGGTCCACCAGGTTGGGGGACGCCCTGTGTTCCTTTTGCTCAGACGTGTTCACCACTCGTGGACCTTTCTGCCACATCGGTTGTCCATCCTTCGGGCGATGTGGCCTGCCCACTGTCACAATAAAAGGTTATGAAAAAAAAAACGAAATTGTTTTTGGTTTTTTGTCTTGAATAAATAAAATATGTAAGTACATTATAACGTGCCAATCCGAAACAATGTAACTTTCAAAAACTACATATGAGATCTCATAAACAGCATCATCGTCATAGACAACGTATTTCTGATATATAAGCAATCAAAAATGGGTAATCGTGAACACCCGTCACGTGGTAAAATGTATAAATTTAGCGATAATGTTAGTAATAAGTAGTCATGTAACACCAATATTTCTAATTTTATTAATATTAACATGCAACTACCACTGTTAAGGTATAAAACATAGTATTAGAGTCACTGTGTAGTTACGATCCTTTGGTCATATTTATCCTTAATAAATTTTAAATAAATTTCAATGATGCCTTTAATATTTAAAGTGTAAAACAGTGTAAGTAAATATGGATTGTTTAAATTGGCAAACTAATTTTAATACGACAAGTACGGTACATCAATATTTGTCAACTACAGCGTGTTATCTAAATTCTTTTGAACAAACATAGGCACACATAATCTATGTCAAGCAATGTGCAAGGTTAACGTGTTGTTAATTAAATTTATGATCTCCCGTTAACATATAAACTTTTTTGTCAATTAATTCTTTTTTTTTTTATTTTTTTAGTTTATTTGGGTTAACAAACAGTAAATAATAAAGATTACCATTAAATAACAATTATGAACGCTGTATTATGTCGCTCACCAAAACCGTTAACCACAGATTACAATAAAAATAAACAAAAAAATATATTGAAAGTGGAAGAATACTTATATTTTAAAGGAAAATTTAATTCTTACAGACTACTCAAGAAGAGTAGTCAGTAATACTTGTTTTTTAAATAAGCTAAGACGAGTATTTATCAAATCAAAATCTTTAAAATTATCATTATAACTACGTATCATCTGATATATAGGTGAGCGTTTACCAGCATTAGTTCGACATTTAGCAATAGCGAAAAACGGCTTTTTCTTACGCAAATGAGTGCTATGAAGTACAGTATAATATATATAATAATTATTAAGAGGTATTCAGCCGTATTTCGAAATAAATAAACTTATATAATAATTTATTGCACGGTATTAATTATAATATGTATCTTAGAATAACCATAAATCTTACAATCGGCATCGGATCTCAATATACATGGTGTATATGTCTACTGACATGTAGATTTTAAGTTTTAAGTAGGAATTAAATATTTCAAAATAATAGAGAAACCTTTTTACTCTACATATTGACTCCACTCTCTATATTTTCAGGCCAAGTCTTTTAATTAATGTGATACATTTATAAGTACTTCATTATGATCCAATACAACGCGGTAAGCGTTGTATGAAAAAAAATCTAGACCCTTTGTCGTGGAACAGCAGTGACATCCTAATGGTTAAGATTTCGCTTATTATTCGTATACAATATATTGGTTCGTGGGGTCCACGTGGCAAAATAAATTTCAAACAATTAGTCCCACGTTTGATCGACGTCGCCGGTGACAAGAGGACTGGTTGATATCTCGCGCAGAGAATCGCTGTTTCTGATTTCTTGGAACCATCCGCGTGGGCGCGGTTCCATTTAGATTGTTTAGGTTGGTCTTTTATTATAATTCATTTTAAGATTTTCATTACTGTAAACATGTAATATATAGATTATTAGTACCTACATATGTTAGTCTCCTGTCGCTTTACATTCACACGATCGGGCAATATGTACACTGTACTTTCAATACACCCGTTCTGTGTAAACGGTACGGAGCTGTGGACACAGTTTGAAGTTTGAATAGTTCGCTTCTCAACGCAGTGTATATAGTGTATATTGTATTTATACGTTTTCAGAATCGATTCAAATTCAATATTATTATTCAGGAAATTTCCATTGAATTCCAGTGGAATTTCAAACTTCAACGCTATCGCTCCAACACCTTTAAGATGAAAAAAATGTGTTTTTGGTGTTTCTATCGCCGCTTTTCTCCAAAACACCTTACGAGTCGGTGGTCATCTATTGACATTCAAAAAGAGTATTGTAAAGAATCTATTTTGAATAAAAATAACCATTTTGATTTCATGTTGATATTGATCATATCCCAAGCACGCCACTTTGCGCGTTAAAACACCTAAACACTTTAGGTATATAATAATCTAAGTATAGATTTTAATATAGTATAGTCTACAATTTTGTAGGTGACAAATTGCTGACTATTTATACTAAGTGACAAGGAAAAATATACAAGGAAATGTATGAAATTGTTATCTCCACATTATCTACTACCAGTAAAGCATGGTTTCGTTTACACGCGTGTTATCCTCGTATTGATAATTTTATAGAGAGGATATATTTTTTAATTGTTTGTTTTTACAAAATAAGCTCCGCAACTACTGGCCCGATTTTTTGACTAATAGAAGTCTACTTTAGCACAAAAACATGGCTATATCGAATATCAGAAACAGCAAACAAAGAAAAAACAAATGTAAAGGTGGGAGAACTATAGTTCGACCGGAGAGGTACTACCGCCACCCTCATAATCCGCCGTAAAGCATTACTTATGTTTCGGTTGGAGAGGTGCGGTTGTCGGCTACATTTTTGAAGCGAGGCGACCATCTTAGTCCTCAGGAGTAGCAATCGTGTTTGTGGTTGTACGTGGATGTCTATGGGCTGCGACTACTTAAAATACCTGATGTTTGTATACTCGTTTGCTACTCTTCTGAAATATAAAAAAAAACCTATAATCATTAAAAAAGTCAATATGACGTTTCCGCTCAAAACACATAGAATTCCACATTGCGTGTATATTACTGGCCCAGAATTAAATATACAATAAGCAACACCCGGTCAGTCCGATCAATCAATCGCAACACACCTGCGCCCGTCGCGCCCCACTTGCGGCGTAACAGTTATAAGAAATGGCCAATTAATTGTACTCGTAGCTATAGGTACTACATTCGTTTCATCAATGATTCTTTGCGCCGTAAATTCACGTGTGCCTCTGGCAAAGGGGCATTCTTTAATTATGCGGAGCGTTCGGAGGAGAGCGGGGGCAGCTAAATATCACTCAATCTCACGTGGGGTGGACGGGGTAGCTGAATTTTTCTAACTTACTTTCTACCAAAAATTGTGTAAATTTGCAAGTAAAATTGAGTTAAATTTAAAGAATTTTCTCCATTAACATATGTGTAATGGTAGGAGTTTTAACGTATAATTACATTCTGAAAAATCTCACGGGAAATTGAGGAGCGGGGGACGGGTCAATCTCACGATGTCACATCAAAGGGGGACGGGGAGTTAAAAAATCGCCAAAATCCTTTCGAGTACCCTCGAAATTTTTACATCAACAACACCCAGACGTCTGTCTTGCTACTTAAGATATTCTCAACTTATGTGATGGTGAATTTAAGATTATTCGGATCTTCATGACCATCTTTAGCCGGGCACATATTTAAGAATGTAAATATCCTTCAAATTTAATTATACTTTATAATAAATATAAAAGTTATTATAGTTTCTTTATATAATGAGAAATTATGAGTAATATAATACTTGGGTGGCGCTATTTTACATCGTTATTTTCGGGCTAAAGAGTAACCTTTACTCTTGTAAAGTTAATTTGAAATCTGAGGCAGACGCTTTTATATCTCTAAAAAGTCACAGTGAAAATTAATTGCGAGCAATTAAATCCAAAAATTTCTTGAAATTCCAATTCAGTTCTGCTTAACCTTCAAATTTACAATGTCATTCCGTCTCACAATACAGATTATTTTGAATTAATTTCGTATTACCATTCGCATTAACAAGCAAAGCCTGCGGTCTTTCATAATTAAGAGTTTCTGATACATCTATCTTTCTTTTTCCTTCCCTTTTTCTTTGGTCTTGCAGTGATTAGAAATTTATTACTAGGTCAGGTCTTGCTTCAGAGTATTTTCTTTGTTCTTCTTTTCTAGACTATTCATATCTTTAGTGTTTACCTAAAGTCTTCCTTTTTAAAAGACAAATAATTAAATTCAAGTTTAAATATTTTATTTCATTATGAACATGAAATTATTCACAAATTGAAAATAATTTATGTATGCAACATACTACTTTAGTTTTTTCTTTATTTTTTGTATAGGAATTACTTGAAGTTCGATTATAGTTTTCTTACAATCGACCTTTTTTTCTCACTTCTTTTTGGGGGCACGCTAAAGAACGCTTGTCGAAATAAATTTTTATGGCAATTTTTCGATATTTTCGAAATTTCCTTTGGGGTCACTGTGCCCATACGCGCCCCAAGAAAAAAATAACTAGGCCTGTTTTGTTTGTTTTATATCTGCTGGTAGACAAGAAGCAGTAGCGCACAACAAAACACAGATCAAATTGATATAAACAATGTTATTAGACAATAGATACAAGCAATAGATGATCCATAACAACGCTGTGTTAACACATTGTATAAAACTTGTATTAAGATTCAAAACAAATATTAATATGATAATTTGGAATTGTTTTGTGCTGTAATTCGAGATAAGGTTGAATAAATAAACAAATTCTTATATCTTCTTTTCAATATCAGTAAACCGTAGCAGAAATGTATACAATGTAGCACTATGTTTATGCGATTGTATACCTTTTATAATATAGCACAATATAGCTTTATGTTAAAAACAAAATAGCCTGCAGTTTTCCTGAGAGTCGGTCGTCGTTGCCGTCTATGAACAGATGTAACTATATAAGGGTGAAGCCAAATGAGCGTAATTTTATGAGTTGTGAGTCGCGAAATTTCTGTCGCGTAATTTCTGCTGCATTCGGTTTCATACAAAAATGTAGTTTGTACCACACGACGACGCAAAATGAGTTGTCTGCCGACTCACGCGCATAAACTCGACCGAATT
>DWON01006939.1:0-13395 GCA_018251015.1 Phocides pigmalion okeechobee
CCCTGGCTGGGTCCTGTAGTACACAAAATTTTTTTTGCCTCATTAAAAGAAATACTAAAAAAATTTTTTTTTTTTGGGGGGGGGGGGGGGGGGGGGGGGGAGAGGGCAAAAGGGTAAGGGGACGAAAGGGTAAAGGGTTAGGAGGCGAGGGGGTAAGCGGGCTACGGGGCGAGGGGACGAGAGGGTGAGGGTGGCTAGGGGGCGAAATGGGGGCGGGGACGTACCTTGTCACCGGCGCCGCGGAAGTTAGGCCAGGTGTACTGCGAGAGCATTTTGTAGCGTTGCAGGAAGCGGTCGTAGCGCATGCGCGCCGCGAAGCCCGCGCGCCGCACGCGCACGTTCTCCACCAGCCCCAGGTACGCCACCTGGTGCCGCACCTGTGCACATAGCGCACGGTTTAATGTTGGGACAATTTTCACAATTCTGTTTTTTTTTTAGTACACTAAAATTGTGCACATTATGCGAAGTGCTCACTTTGTAAAATGCTTATTTGACTAAGTGCTCACTTTGTAAAATGCTTATTTGACCAAGTGCTCACTTTCTAAAATGCTTATTTCACCAAATGTTCACTTTGTAAAATGCTTCTTTGCCGAAGTGCTCATTTGGTGAGGAGTTCAATTTACAAAGTACTCACTTTGTAAAATATTTATTTGATGAAATGCTCATGTCGCGAGGAGCTAAATTTGCGAACTGTTCATATCGGTAATTACTCAGTTACAAGCACAGTATAAACACCTCTTTACAAATAGTTCATCAACATTTTATTTCATTGATTTAAACATACATCAGTTATAGATTTTTTACTCTGTAGTACTCAAAGTTGACAGTTAAAAGTGAACAGTTTTGGGGAGAGACTGAGTGTATAAAGAAGTGGGTGGCAGGCGCTTACCAGCTGATCATCCCAGGTGTTGGGCGTCTGCAGCGGGTTGGGCTTGACGCAGCGCACGTAGAACGGCTCCTTGGTCTGCAGCCCCGCCACCAGCGACGCCATCGAGCTGCGGAACAGCGTCGCCGCCGACGGCGGACGCTTCGACGTCTGCACGTACCAATTTTACATTTACTTATTTATTTATAACATTGCCCACACGAGGAAAAGTGTTTACAATTGAAATGACAGTAGTTATGTTGCTATATTTTTATCTGTTCTCACAATTATAGGCCTCATCTTGGATTAATTGCCACAATAATTTATATGAATTTAACTATTTATGATTGAAAATAATAATATTATACACGACAAATAATGAAAATGATATATTAAAAAAATATATACATTTTCGTCAGTATATAAATTTGCGATCAACATGAAGTCGAAGTTTGATTACATTGTCTTGTATTTATTAGTCAATTGAGACGAGTGCGGTAACGTCGGTCCAGTAGGTTAGATAAAAGAATAGCTAATTAGAAAAAGTTTACAATTTAAAACTCTATCTTCGGGAAACAGAACTGTTGTGTATTTCTTTGCGTAACGCGTACATGCACAAAACTATCTCGTGAATACAAATCTGCACAAGGTTATGGACGAACACAAGTTCTGTACTTTTTTTTATAATGTAAGAGTAAGAACCAGACATGCAGGCCACCCGGTGTTAAGTGGTCACTGCAACCCATGGACAACCACGTCCAATCTCAAATAGCACAGAAGTTCTATTTAAGGATTAATGCGGATGCGTTCTTACTCTTGAGGACTAAGGTGGTCGCCTCCAATAATGTGTATCCGGCAACCACACTTCCCCGAACGAAACACAATACATGAAGAACATGTTGATTTACGGCGGGTTATGAGGGTGGCAATGGTACCGTCCCGGGCGAGCTCTATGACTCGACCGCCCTTAAAGGTGTTAACGTTGGCGCGACAAGACTACGAGTGGACACAACGGCTGTGTCGTCACCTTCTGGATGTGGTCGGCGCCCTCGGGCCACATGGCGGCCAGCGCGGCGTTGGCGGACGAGTGCAGCAGGCGCTTGAGGTCCTGCCACAGCGAGTCCTTGTTCTTGTCCATGAAGCCCGACACGGCGTACGTCACGTCGCCCGCGTAGTGCCTGACGGGACGGGGGGACACATACACATTACATGTACATTTCTTTTATAATATGAGTACTTTTTACAAAAGAAAAAATAATGTTGAATGACTGTTTTCTTATGTAAGAGCAGCAACAAGAATGCAAAACACATTTCTGGCGTGAAATTTACTTATGTTACTGTAGAAAAGGTGGTTGCCGGCTCACTTACAAACGAGGCGACCACCTTAGTCCTCATGGGTAGTAACGAGTTAACGCCTATTTTATATACATAAATAGGTACTAATATAGTTTTGTTATTTTTAATATTTTTTAGTTATATAATTAATAGTTTTTGGTTAACTTATTTTTAAAATTACTCTGCAATCCGCTACCAATAGCGGATTAACAGCATGGATCTGCAAAAACAATATCTTATACTGTTAAGACTTTTACTGCGGCGTCCATATATTATATAGAGTCTGCGTTGCGAATGGCGGCACTAACCTGGAGCTGTTTTGTCTAGACTATTTGCCGACAATTCACAAAAATGTCATGTTTTTTAATATCCTTATAACATCTACGAATACACAGACATCGTGTCCCTCGTAGTCTTCTAGTACGGACATAAACACCGCACTTGTGTCCGTCCATAATCTATACAGTTTTGCAATACACAGCAGTCGTGTATCCCGCACGGAAAGTGTTAACTATCTTAAATACATAAATTTATTAAGTGTGGTGGTTCTCTCGAACGATACAGACGTGATCCTGAAGTCGACGCGGTGCTTGAGCTTCTTGTCGGTGGGCGAGAGCTGGCGCGACGTGTAGTGCTTGTGCGCGCCCAGCCGCTTGTCCATGGCCTCCAGCAGGCCCTCGTCCGATATCTGCACACAGCCGTTGTATTGTTTCAGCCAATTTTATACTCAAATAACACTACAAGTCACGCTGGAGATCTATGGGGGAGGCCTATGTCCAGCAGTGGATGCGAAAAGGCTGAGATGATGATGATGAACACTACAAGAAATCGCTAAATATCTCGCTCGCAAATAATTCTCTTATAATATATGTAACATTAATGCATATTACATTATATTCTTACTCTGGTGGATGATAGAAGTACTACATTTAGTATAACTGATGGTAGGAGTACGAATGGAATTGGAATTGAAATACTATCGGTATTTATTTTCCACCTGTCTGGCCAATCTACTAGTGGACTAACCTAATAAATTAAAATTCTCTTTTAACTTCTACTTGTTTTTTTTTCTTAATACACACATAGAAAGATAGATAGACTAATGACATGAGAATATATACTGTAAGAAGTATGTACGGTGCAACCGTGCATTTGCTGGGGTCAGCATTTCCCTACGCCGCACGCGGCACAATTCATTCGATAATTATATTTTACTTCAGTTCGCAACAATTAGCCAACAAGGGCGCCGCGTACTCACACCAGCTCATCTTATTCATTACAGTTCATTATATTATCGGTTTTGGACATTATAGTTATTCTTCCTCAAGTCGGTGTTTTATTTATATTCTAATAGTGTACTTATCAAGAAACCGTACAAAGTAGGTATGGCGCTCTCGCCAAGTCGCGCATGCGTAGTACGGCGGACGGACCGGGTGCCAGTTTAGAATGACATATCAGATACGCTGCTGATTAACATGCGCTCCTGGTTTAGTGTTCTAGTGTCGTGAAGGCGATAGAACCTTGGTGGGGTTGAGGCAGGCCTCGTCCATGATGGCGATGATGCCCTGGTGCGGCGCGTCCACCAGCTCGCAGATGACGCGGTTGTTGAAGTACTTGACGGGCGTCCACTGGATGCCCTCGCGCGCGTACTCCTCCTGCTCCTGCTTCAGCACCAGCTCTGACAACCAGATACGACGACAATATTCATTGACCTGTCACCAAAGGGGTCGATATCGACCGCCAATCGTCGATGTTAAACTGCCAAGGGTCTGTTATTGCGAAATGAAAAATGGGGGTTCCATAAAAAAATTCTTGAAACACTTTGACTGTGGTACTTACATTTATATTAGTCAATTTTGCGAGCTGCGGCACTAGACTGGAGATGTTTTCTCTAGAATGGAGATGCGCCTACGACTCTCCGTGATTGTCTTCGACAGATATCCGTTGTGTCCGCCCGCAATCTAGTAGCGTCTAAGTAAATATAGCATTCGTGTTCGCCCGTACATATTTATATGAATACAACAGCTGTGAGCAAGACGCATGCGCTTTACACGTATAGAATTGCCATAATGTGTACAAAAAACCGTGGCAGTGGAACTACAAAACGTTCTTCCACCTTCAAACCGTTACTAACCAATGAAGAGCTGCTGCAGTTTCTCGTTACAGTAATTGATGCAGAACTGCTCGAAGCTGTTGGTCTCAAATATTTCGAAGCCGTAGATGTCGAGCACGCCGATCAGTGTGCTCTTGTATGTGCCGTGTGGTACCTCGATCGCTTTGTTTATCTGAAAGGTACACATCAGGTGAGATGATGATTAGACTAATTATTATTATAAGATAGGTTATTGTATCTGCAAAATTTCAGATTATTATTTTACAGTCCATCTGCAAAAGATTCGCTACGATTTTTTTATGAGAAAAGTAGCTAACGACCACGCAAACCACCTGATGTTAAGTTGTCGCAGCCTATAGACATCCACGTACAACCACAAACATGAGTGAAGTCCTGTCTGAGCTCGAACGTAGATGCGTTTCTACTCCTGAGGAATAAGATGGTCGCCTCGCTTCAAAGTGCAATCGTACCTCACCAACCGAAACACAAGTAATGCTTTACGGCGGATTTTGAGGGTACCTCTCCCTTACGGTGGTACCTCCCCGGTCGAACTACAGTTCTCTCACCTTTAGATGGTATATATTTCAATACACGCACGCCCTCCACGTGTGTGCGCACCTATGTGTGTGTGGACGCGCGCGCGTGCATGCGTGAATGCGTGCGTGTTATAAATTACTATTTTAACATTGCTCCAACAAGATAATATCATATAACTAAAACTATAAAAGTGGTAGAGCCGTTAGAGCTCGCCCGGGGCGGCACCACCGCCACCCTCATATCCCGCCGTAAAGCAACATGTTCTTCATGTATTGTGTTTCGGTTGGGGAGGTGTGGTTGCCGGATACACATTATTGGAGGCGACCATCTTAGTCCTCAAGAGTAGGAACGCATCCGCGTCCATCCTTAAATAGAACTTCTGTTCTATTTGAGACTAGACGTGGTTGTCCATGGGCTGCAGTGACCACTTAACACCAAGTGGCCTGCATGCCCGGTTCTTACTCTTTCACAATAAAAAAAACTACAATAATTTATTATTTCAAGTTTATAATCTTGTTTTTAATCATTAGAAATGAAATTGAGCCGTTTATGATTGTATCGTTTATCGTAATCATATGTTTTATTGGTACGATAAATGCCATGTTTTTTACAAACGGTTGCGTTTCTACGCCAACTAATATTATGACTTACATAAAATTATGTCTTCTTCGATAATGTTTATAGTGCTATCAAATATGTTCATGACGTCAAGTTTAAGGAACGATAGATTGAATTGGGGAAAGTCAGAGAACTGGTAAAAGTGTTGAAATGGTTCAGTGTACCCGGTAACCCGATAAATTGTGTTTACCATACTTTTCGAATAAATATGAAGGCAGCGGTGGTATCCGCGGACGAAGTGTAGCTCTAATACGTGTGGATTGTCACCTGCTGCACGATCCAGGTGAAGAGCCGGTCGTAGGCCGCCTTGGCGAGCGCCAGCCGGGTGTAGTTGGCGTCGGAGAGCGAGTGCTCCTTGTTGACGAGGTCCCCGCCCGCGGCCAGCACGCGGCCCGCCATGGCCGCTCGCAGCGCGTCCTCGGACACGCCGAGCGCGTGCACGCACTGCCTCAGCGGCCCGCCCACCGTGTGGTGGCCGTCTTGTGCCTCCGAGAACGTGAGCTCGCCCTGCAGTTGTACATTATTGCTAGTTTTCATATAGACAACGACAAACTCAATAAGTACTAAAAGGTCTCTGACGCATATGGAAATATTATCAATATATTTATCGATATAATTATTGTGAAATGTCTCTAGTAAAATGTACCCTTCATGAAACGTTGTTTAACTAAAGGTCCTTTTTCAATTTTAATTTTACAAAATCTTTCGCAAAAACATAGTATTCGCAGAATATCTGTTTCGGAAAATGTCAATTTCACGAAAATGTCTATCAGAATATATCCTAATGCAAAAATTTTCCTTCCTTTAATATATCTCTTGCATGAAAAGCACCTATTTATATTATGATATTATGTCATTTAACAAATTATCATTTACTACTAATATTCCTCGAATTAATCATTTTTAAACAACGGAATATAAAACAGATATCCAATCTGAATCAGATTGGATATCAGGTAATCACCTGCGTGAATTGCTCCTTCCTAGAACTAATACATAACGCATAGAAAAAAATATCTTCTTTACTATATCGTTCAGTTAACACTGCCTACAAACATGTTCACGTGCACGCCAGCATGCACACATGAACGTAAACACGCACACATGCACACAAGCACGCACACATGCACGCAATCTCGCTCGCATGCACGCAATCATGCACACATGCTTTTGCGCGCTAGCATGTGCAAACTTGCACATATGCATGCAGGCATGCACACTTGCACGCAAACATGCATACAGGTACGCAAACGCACATAGCTTAAACAGTAAGACAGTTATCTATCCTGGTAAGGTTTAGGTATAATGTGAAAACGTAAATTAAGAAAATTAACCATATTTTTATTTATTTTGTGAAGAATTTACCAGTAATATGACACCAGCGACGATACTCCATATGTCCTCGACGAAAGACGGTGTGAAGCCCAGGGCAGAAAAGGCACTATTAGTAACGGAATAGAGCTTAGAATCCTGTGCTGTGCACCGCTCGCTGCCCAGTATCTTGTAATGTGCACTCGATGATAGATTGAACTTCTTTGTGATGTTGTTGTTGGTGCTTAGGAGCTGCAACCAAGATAAACATAAAAAATATAAATGTGGCTTTAAAAGATTCTCTGCGGGATACACAACTGCCGTGTATCGTAACACGCGTGCCGCTTGTACTCATCCCTTGTGTACACACAATCCTGTACGGATTACGGGTTAACACAAGTGTATACTTCGTAGATGCTACACGAATGCTAAACACAAAATTTTGTAAATCGTCCGCTCATTTCTAGGCTAGAAAACAGCTGCAGTTTAGTGTCGCCTCCCGCAACGCTGACTCCATATAATATATGAGCTCGACAGTCCAAGTGTTAAATAAAAAAATGATTTCAGAATTACATTTTACATTCAGAATTATTATTTACAAGTTTGTATGCTTATTTTAAGAATCTATCAATAGGTACCAAAGTAATCCAAGACCGGATATACCTTATGTATGTTGATAGGTCTTCGACTAAACCGATTTTGACTGTAGAAGGCTTTGCGTTAACTTAGATAAGTATACAGATAATTGAAAAAGGTATTTTTTCAGAATTGTTACTAGTATTGAATTGGCTATATCAGTCACATACGGACACGTGAAAGGGCAGAGAAGAGCCGCCATAACGACAATTCAATAAAAGTCGCCGAAAGCAAAATCGATTTGGAAAGGACGAATAATTACAACTACAAAATGTGTGAAAAAAACTATGTATTAGGTAAAGGAAAAAAATAAGATAATTTTATTCAAGGAAATACTTAAAATACGTTAAATGTATATAATATTAACATTGGCACAGTTTCTGTGTTCTTGTACTAATTTATCAAAACTGTAATTTATAAAAAAATATATACATATTCAAGGCGAGATTTTATAAAATATCTACTGTGTAATAATTCAATATTATATGAGTCAGTATATATGAATCTGTAGGAATTTTAATTCAAAATAGTTTTATTTAGTGGTTTTAGTCGCGCAAAAAAGTCGTTGATATCACAATTCCCTCAGGGGTAACATCTTGGCCTACCTCGGCTAGATCTTGAATCCTATCAAGATTTGATATATCTTTGAGATCTCATCGGCGATGCAGAGGCAGGATGATAAGTTATCCACTATAAAAGGCCGGCAATCCGACGAAAATGTCACTCAGCGATTAACCCTCGCAGAGTCAACTTACTAGGGCGATGTTCCGTTTTGGGACGAAACGCGTGTTGGTTTTATTATGTATAGTGATATATATTTACTCTCTTCAGTTTTTTCCTACCTTCATTGTGTTTGCAATGAAATAAATAGTCTTTATACATGGTTGTAGCGGATTGTTACAAATAGTTTTAAGAATAATTTAATGATAAATGATCGTTAGCAAGACGACGATGACTTATAAATGGGCGCTGAGAGCCGATATACTGAATTTATATTGTACCCTTGACATTCAATAATAAAAAGCTAATTATTATCTAAAGAAGAGGAAGGTAAATAGCCCAAAATTCAAAGTATAGCTGACACTGTTGGAACTATCCTAATCCTAATATTTCCGAAGCCTAAAATGATGCAGATAGGTTCTTCATGGTGTAAGGTACGACTAAAAAGGAATTCTGGAATTTCCCACTCGTAGGGACAAAAATAAAAGATGAAAAATAATAGATTTTTTTACTCGTTTTATGGATTTTATTCAATATACATAAAAAGTAAAAAACCTATAGCTGTATGATTTATTGAAAAGTATTGTAATATTGACACTTGGATCAGAAGAGCGACACGCAATAGCTAGCTAGTGTTTTGCCAAAACGATGCATCGAACGATCCTAGCGTACATTTCAGTATTATCAAATAATCATATGGCAGCACGAGCGACAAGATAAACATAACAACGTAACAATAACATTTTGCGGCACCTGTATGGATAACGAAGTTACACTGACACAATTGAAGGGCTGTGTCGTCATTACGGCCCTGGAACGATAAATGTTTTATGAACGAATACGTACGCTTCAGGTTTCCCCTAGTTATATAGACGCTAGTTTGTTAGTAGATGTAGTCATAACGCAAATTTCATATGACGTCCCCAGCTAAATATTTATTTATTTTACAACAGTAGCAATAAAAGATACAGGTTTAAGTTGCGACTACTTACCTACTTATGGGCTGCGACTATTTACCATTAGGTGTTTTGCATGCTCGTTTGCTACTCTTCACATATAAAAAAGATGAATCAAAAGACCGATTCAGAGAAGTTTTTTATGTGTGAAGAGTAGCAAACGAGCTTGCAACCACCTGATGTTAAGAAGTCGCAGCCCTTAGACATCCAGCTACAACCACAGATACGATTGAAGTCCTATTTGAGCTCGAACGTAGATACGTTGCTACTCCTGAGGACTAAGATCGCCTCGCTTCAAAGTGTAGCCGGCAACCGCAGCTCTCTGACCATTACCTCCCGGTCGAACTATAGTTCTTTCACCTTTAAAGTTTTGTATAGTTTTCACAATGAAGGGTCCTTGCTTATGTCTTCTCAAACATAATCCTGGACGAGGTCGTACATCGATGCGTTGCTATGTCTGAGGACTAAGGTGGTGTGGCCGCAATCTAATTACCAAGTGTAAACTGGCTTTAAAATGTTCCACGTCACTGACCTGATAAAACGAATGGAAGTTCCTCTCGCCCGGCTGCAAGCTGACGACTCTGCTCTTCTCCAGCAAATAGTTGCTGATGTGTCCGCCCACCGGGTCCCCTTTGTAGTCGAAATGTATGTCCATGTATTTGCCGAATCGCGATGAGTTGTCGTTTCGATTAGTCTTCGCGTTGCCGAACGTTTCGAAAATCGAATTCGATTGGATTAGCACGTTTTTTACTCTGGAAAATTTAAAAGGAACATTAATTTATAAATTTTAAATTATTGTCAGATAAACATAACATTAATGTTAAATAAACACGTCATGTTGCTTGATGATAAAGTAATCCTTTCGAAGCAAGGTAGGGAATTAAATAAAACCACTTGCTGTCACCCATCAGACCTTATCCCTTGACATTTACTTAACTTTCTTGAACTTTGTTTTTATTTTTCATAAGCCGCGGTACCATGCTCTCCATTTCTATTAAACACAAAGTCTATATTTCTGTTAGTAAAATAGGGCGACTCGATATTGAAAATCATTTCATTTGCAACAATACAAAACCCAGAAAAGTAGTAGCAACTTAAATTAACATCAGAATTTTTTATATTGGGAAAGTACCAAACACAGGATGACTGACGTTAAATGGCTCTACGCCACATGGACATCCATATAGTCAAACAGGACTAGAACTCTGTTTGCGTCATGCATAGATGTGTTGGTACTACTGAGAATTGATGGTCGTATCACTTGTAAACGCAGCAACCGCATCTGTCCGACCGAAACATAAGAGCTACTTTATTGCCTGAGACCGGCGGTGGTACCTCCCCGATCGAACTGTAGTTCAACAATCTTAAATATACGTATAAAGATCACAGAACAATAAAGCGCAACCATAGATACAAATTCTTCCAACAGTTTTACTGTTGAATAGAATTTACAAAAACTAAGTTGACATAGGTTTTCGTATGGGGGCAAGTTTTGATTGAATTCGAAAATATCGAAATGTTACCATAAAAACTGCAAAAAATCGAAGAAACATGAAGAACAATAAAAAAAAAATGTTCTATTTTTTCCTCAAAACACTTTAGGACTTAACACTTTCGATAATAAGCGTGCACCCAAAACAAAAGTGACAAAAAACGCCTTAGCAGATATATCACATTTCCTTAAAACAAATTAATCTGGTTTCACTATACATTGTTTCAACTCGAGTCAAGCTGAAGTTCAAACTATACAACTATATTCGGACAAAACGATAAAAACAAGTTAACCTTCTCGGAACTTACAAAAGCGGGCGTCGCCGACATGTCGTGTCGTTCACGTACATATATACATGTATGTTTACATGTTTTGCTTTCATTGCTGTGGTAGTTTTCAAAATGAGTCTATAAAAGCCAGCCAACATGGCTAGTACAAACTCTTACTGGAAGTTACATATCTTTGCTTTTTGACGGTTTTTCCAAAATTGAATAAAGTTGAGAGCATAAATAACCAATCCACTCCATTAGGATTAGTAGTAATAAGTTTTATATGCTCTGGCTGTGTTGGTATTTATGGACGTCGGAAGCCTATTTCTTAAAAACCAAGAAATTTACTTCATGTAATGCCGTTTGTTTTTATTATAATTGGAAAGTAGTAAATTTGCGCGAGCGGGCCATTTTATATTAAATGATCTCTGCAACCCATGGACATATATTTCCAACCTCAAAAAAGGTTAGCCCTGCGTGACGTTGTCAATAAATGCGTTGCTACTCCTGGGAAGATGATCACCTAGCTTGTAAGTGTACCGGCTACCGTATCTCTCCAACCCACACAAGAACTGCTTTACGGCTTATCAAAAGGATGGCGGTACTACCTACCCAGTTGAACTGTTATTGTACAACGTTTTATTACGTTATTTAAAATCCATCAATATGTATAGTATTATAGTAGTATATAGTATTCCTCTGCTGTACATAGATCTAGAAATAGTCCGACCGATTTTAGCAAAGTTTTGCTTTCAGCTTATTTGTCGTTGTTTCTGATTGTTGACTACCAATCTTACAATACATTTCAAGGGCATCTTAAGAGCAATTATCGGCCCTACTAAGGAGAAAAATCTTAAAGAGAAATGATAGCTACGTTGAGGGAACTTAAATTAAGATCTTGATGTACATATTCTTAGCAGGGTTTGAGTATTGTCCCTACTTTCATTCACTAACCTGTCTATGTATTCCCTGTGGACCTGCGTTGTGTTCGCAGCTATATACTTCATGATGAACTTGGATGCCTCCGTCTTGCCCGCACCAGATTCACCCGATATGAGTACACATGTGTCTCTGCCCTGCAAAATATAGGGTTTATAAAATGTTGATTCACCTCACCTCAAGTTTCAAGCTCGAAAATTTTTGACCGATGTCGAACAGACAGGATCGGTCGAGTTGGAAGTGTATGGAAGAGGTCGATGTCCAGCAGTGGACTTCAAAAGGCTTCGTTGATGATCCACCACGGCATCGCACGGTTGCATTTACAACATCACATTACATCTTTGAAACTCTTGGCTTTTCTCTGCTATAATACGCATGTATTATACATATTAACCTTTCCCTTGAATTCAGAGTAATCCATGAAATAAAAAATATTCCACCACGCTAATCAGTATCGTGATCCCAGTATAAAATAAGGTGAGTATACAATTGTGAAGGAATTATGAGTCTCGTTAAAAATGTAAATAATTAAAATTTATCCAAGTGAGGATTAAATTCATATTGACTTTATTTCATTACAAAGTATTTACATACACATAATGAATGTCAAGGATACAATGTATAATCAGTACATCGGCTTTGAGCGCCCTATTGGGTAAGGTTGACTGAACGAGAAAAAAGCCGGCGGGAAATAATGTATACAATTGATACATTATAAATAAAATTGACGTGGTTGTTTGTAAAATCAAAATAGTAGCTTTGAAATAAGTGCATGTGAATTTTTCTGCGGTACACGTTACAGTAACGCTTTTTTATGTTTGTCTGTCCTTCTGAATATTACGGGTAATCTCCCGAACAGCTGAACCCATTTCGACGGGCTTTCACTGGCGGATAGTTGATGTGCGGAGTAACTTAGACTATTTTTATTTTAGAAAAGTTTTATGGTTCCGTACACAAAAACATATAATGGAATATAGCTGGATCAGTTTTGACGGGACTTTCACTGACATGTAGCTGATGTTATAAGGAGTAACAAGCGCTACATTTAACGCAAAGCATGCGCTGTCGTGGCCGCTAGTGATGTAACAAAACAACAAAATCCAAATTAATAACATTTGCATTTAATGGTAAGATGGCAAAAACACAATTAAATTCTAAGATTACACAATGCTTACAAACAATTAACAAACAATTACCACTTCTCCGCACAACGTTTTTTGCATCTTAACTCCGCGAGAAGTATACATGATGTCATGGCCTATTTCTATCAAAACAACTAATGAATATTATTTACATTAGCTTCTGCCCGCAACTTCGTTCACGTAGGCTTCAATTTCCGGTATTTTCCAGATTTTCTAATGATAAATTTTCCGTTCTCATGTACGAACCCGCTATTTTCATTTTTTTTATGTGAGACGAGTAGCAAACGAGCATACAAACCACCTGGTGTTAAGTATTCGCAGCCCATAGACATCCACGAACAACCTCATACACGACCGAAATCCTATCTGAACTCGAACGTAGATGCGTTGTTACTCCTGAGGATTAAGATGGTCGCCTCGCTTCAAAGTGTAGCCGGCAACCGCACCTCTCCAACCGAAACA
>DWON01006940.1:0-13395 GCA_018251015.1 Phocides pigmalion okeechobee
AAGTTCTATTTAAGGATGGACGTGGATGCGTTCCTACTCTTGAGGACTAAGATGGTCGCCTCCAATAATATGTATCCGGAAATGCATCACCGGATTTCAAGAACTTTTTATTAAATTTTTTGCAATGCAGTGCCTCACGGCGCGGTTCGTTTGTGCGCTAACCTTTACAACTCTAGTTGTTCTAGTTTACTATCGACGTCAATCCACTTTCTTAACACAGGTGTTATTACAATATGTAGGTATTTTCTTTTCTCGTGTTTTCCACCTTTCTCTTTTCTAAATAGTAAGTAGTAATTATATTATTGCAAACAGTAACAAATCTGGGTTACGATAAATATTTGCCTGTCGCCATAAATCTAGCCTCTTCACTGTGTCGTTTCTGTTTTAATAACTAATAAAAAATACAGACAAATGCGAGATAAGTTTGAAATTACAATGAAATTCTTATATCAATTTATTTTACTACTTAGAAATCCTATTAGTTAATTAAACACATAAAACAAAAGACTATGCACATTATGTATTATTAGTCAGAAATAATAAAAACAGCAATAAATATATTTACCGATGCAAGAAATTGACAAGTTGGTATTTAAAAATACAACAATACTACAAGCTATTTCATGATTAATTAGATATTGCCATTGTTTTCCTGTGGGAATGTAATTTAAGTTTAAAAAGCCTTGGATTATAAGCATACCAAATGTTTTTCCATTCGTTCTGCTGTTCGAGCGTAAATTTGGCAAAGAAGCTAGATAACATTTACAATGTTCCTTCGCCATGACATTGAATTGGATACCTATTATACTGAATCTTGCCTTAACACTTGATTAAACTTGTTTCACAAGACGAATTAAATTTTAAATAAATTAAAAAATCCCGATTCAATGAAATTGTAAAGGTAAACTATAAATTTAGACCATTCGAATGAGCTTAATCATACCTCTGTTGTACGTTGGTGACGAGCTAAGTATCTTGCTGATTACTTGTGATGCCGCATCAGTTTAGCGTTACCTATTATGTTATTGTAAAATTGAATTCACAGGATACTTTTGTATCAGATAAGTTGCAAAGAGTTGCTTTACCAACTAGAAAAAACCTGATCACCTTCAAATACCTAACAGAATTTCTTAATCAAATTATGTTTGAAAGAAAAATTGGTTCATCTGTTTAGGAGCTACCGGTTTGCATCAGTAGCTAACTTTTGGGACAGGGGTTAAAGAGAACTTGTGTTCATTATCCTACCATTTAATGACGATATTGAATAGTCATCTATGGACATTCATAATAGATGGAAAATATTAAGGAGTGGATTTGTCTTATCACAAACTTCAGAACCTAGCGGACGACAGCTGATAATGGAAATATGCGCGTTTCAGGCAAACGCCGCTTTCAAGGAATCTAATCTTTAGGGACTCTATATCCAACAGGTACGACATTGTTCATTATTTTACAGTCCTTGGTACTGCGCCAATATGCTGTTAACAAAGAAGGAAAAATAATTATCACATAACTTTTTTTATCTGATATTTATCTTGACTTTCACAACTAGATACGCTATTTATAATTAGTATCGATAAATGAAATTGATATTTTGATACAAAAGATCAGATACAGAGGGCCTTGATCGTTTAATATTGACAGGGAACTGTGAAATTAAGGAAGTTATATATTTAATGCAGTTTCGCGTTTGCCGAAAACACTTAAAAGCGTGGCAACAATCTCAATCCTCATTAGTAGCAATTTCAGTACTCTTTGAGGCTGTATGAGGACAGGATAGGACCTCTCCGAGATTAGTCGGGCCATCTTGAAAATAAGACTGAAGTGAAGCTGTTAATTAATTCTAAATGTTAGTAAAATATTAGTTAGTTTTATATACGGTTAAGGATTACAGTACCTAATTAGCATTATTTAAGCGTTTTTCTACGGCAGTTGTTAATAGATTGATTGCGATTTGAGGTCATGGCTGCAAGATCGATCGAGTATCACACGGCGAGAGTTGGCAACTTTGTCTGAGTGTTGCACAAACACTACGCGGTTTGTATTATGTGCAAAAAAACAATTATAATGATGATCCGCGGTTCGAATCCTTAAAAGGCCCTTATTCTTTATAAACATAAGATTTTTAAAGATGTTTGTAGTATACTAATCTGCACTTAGTATATTAGTCGTTGGAGTAAACTCTATTCATTCTAAAAAGAGAACCATTCCAACTATGGGACACAAAGTAAACGCTTACTCTTCTAAAACATTTTATTATAAGGAAACTTGTTTATTAATTACGCAAAAATATTTGCCAATCTTTAATCAATTTATCAGCAAAAAGATAATTTATCAATACGCGATAACTATCACGCGTCGGTAATAATTTTATTAGATGGAATGCACCTATTCTAACATAATAAAAGTATGACTAGTAACGCCATCTATTAGCAAGGGCGATCAACATATCAAGTTAGTACAAAATATAATGGTAATTAAGTTTTGACTGGATTAAATTACGGTTTTTTATATTTCGTTTATTTCATAATATGCTTGTGTTCGAATAATTTGAAAGTTTACGATAAATCATCACCTTGTTGATTACACTTGAAACATTTCGATTTTATAAAGCGTTTAACGTTTACATTGTGTTTATATAAACTTTATTTTGGATGTATGTTGGGTATTTTATAGCACTATTTACTATTTCTTAATATTAGTTCAAGACCAGCTTTTTATATAATCATGTTCTATGAATTCATAGACCTATGTATACAGATACATTTTACCAAATTTAATCAAGACTGATTGATTACTTCTGTTGCGAACCGTACTTCTTTTTATCGTCATTTGGTTTTTTTAAGCAATTTGAAAAAATCTAAGGTTAATTCTAAAATTAAATTGTCAATTTTACCATGGCGACCATTTATGTAAATCGACAGGGAGTAGCCATTTTCGTAGAAATCATATTTAGTGCCGTATTCATATTGTAATAATTATAATTAATTTTGGAATATTATCTCGTTAGTAGGCCAGAGAGAGTTAGCTGGTTGACCTGCTCTTCAACGGCCCGCTTTTGTTTAAACCTAACAGGAATAGTTGAACGGTGTTATATGTCCTCTCTTTGACACGACCACTTTGTTTTACACTTTTATTTAGAGCTTGTTCAGTGTTTCTTTTGTGGCTTGGCTTTCTTTCAACTAACATGTTCACAATATACACATGCCATTGTAGACAGTAGACGCACAGAGATGGTTGAATTTGTATGAATAAGTTAACTTACGCACTTCATTCGACCCGAGAGATTCTGCGATGAAGCGATTCTTATATTTTGCTTGGTGAGGCGTGGTTGCCGCTAGGTTTACAAGCGAGGCTTAGTCCTCAAGAGTACCAATGTTTGTACGACCTGAGAGTGGACTTTATTTTTTTTTAGTTTCACTTACATGGACTACACTGCCTACTTACTATCAGGTGCTGTGTTTTCTCTTTTTACATAAAAAAGTGAAATAAATATAAATTAATATAGAATTTGTCTTCAGCTAAGTTAAATAATACGTGTAACTTTCTGAATTAAAGGTGATGTGCCTATTAATATTTTTTGGTAATAAATTTATTCATAAAATAATAAATTCTATCCATTTCGATATTAAAAATTCTAAAAATACTCCTTGTGATTCCGTTAATTTTATTTGACCTATGAGTGTATGATCTCATTAAGGATAATTTGATTTGACTCTTCCTAGAAACTATTACAGCGGCAGTATCACCTTTTAAATATCATTGATGTTACAAACACAATTACGATTGTTCAAATACATTTTACGAGCCTAAAATATACAAAAATTACATAATATTTTTAACATTAACAAAAATCAAGAACAACCGGCATTCGAGATTGTTGTTCCATGATTATTTCGTAACGTTTTTATTATCTAAGCCATTTGATAGGTTCATGAATATTAAAGTAAAGTAATTTAAAATACATTATTAATGTACCTGTTCAACACCTACAATATTTAAGTATTTGGCAACTTGAAATATATTTAGTCGCGCGTAAAATTGACGATCAACAAGACGCACACAGTGGCTTTAGTGACTAATTAAATAATTATTAATTGACTAACTAATTATGAGTGAAAAAAATGTGAAAACTAGTGATAAGCGGAATATGGAAAAAGATACAAAAAAAGAAGTAGAAGCATCATGCTGGAATTGTTTTTCGACGGTAGAAGGGGATAATGATTTGGGACCCATAACATTACCTAAAGTACGTGAAAAACACAGGAAGAAATTGAAACTATATTCATTTCTGGCTTCAGAGTTATCAAAACCCAAAACAGTGCCATTTAAACAAAAAGTTAGTGAAAACTATATTATAGGTAAACGGATCGATGAAAAACTAGCAGTAAGTGAAATTGCAGAAAATGACCCAGAAAAACTAAATAATAAATCTAATATTAAAGCAGTCGATGATAATGCTACATCAATTTGCGAATCGTGTAAAAGTAAAAAATATCAACATAAATTAGAAAGAAGTGAAAATAGTTCTTCTGTAACAAATATGAAAACAAACTCCCAAGACACATCGATACCAATTGATCAAACAAACTTAAAGCTAGTACAATCCAATGAATTTACATTAGCTGTCCCTACAATAGATCAGATACCTTCTGTAAATATAGACAAGAGTAATAATTTAGAACAAGAATTAAATGAATCGACAAATGTAACGAGTCAAAAAGAAGTCAATAAACAAACAAATAAAAAGTTACCAGATACTCTTAACAAGAAATCAATTTCTACAACTTCTACAGTATCTAGAGAAATTGATGAAAGAAATCAAAAATTTCACTCTGTCGAAACCGAATTAGTTTATAAAAGGGTAATTGAAAACCCTGTTGGAAATAAAATATATGATTCATTTATGAAAGATAAAAAAACAGACATTTTAGCCAATATTTCTACTAAACCATCTCTTAAAAATAATGAATCGATTAAAAAAATATCTAAATTAGATTCTATGGATAAAATTGAGGTAAAGAAACCTATTTCAGATCTATATTTTAATAAAACCTTTTACTCATCTGGCAAACCAGAAACTTCAGATGATACGAAGTTAAAAACTAGTGAGAATATCGAGGAATACTCACCAGACAGTTTTAAATTAGTATCCATTAAGGAAAATACTTTAGATAATGATAACAAACCTATTTCAAAAATAAGGTATGGATTGTTTAAAAAATCGTCCATTTCACAGAAAGATACAGAAAATGAAAAGACAATTGAACATTTGCCTACAATAGTAACATTACAGGAAGATCACAATATTCCTAGAGCAAAACCATTGTTATTGAAACAAAAAACTGTAGGAGAGGACCATGTTAATAAAAAAGACATAGATTTGAAAGAAAACATACAAGAGCAAAATAATACAAGCTTAGCTAATAAAATAAAACCAATAATTATCTGTAAAACCATATCTCCAACGACAAATACTAATACGGAAATAATATCTGTAAAAGATATTAAAAAACATGAAGTAACTCCGGATAAAAAAATAGATTCAAGTCAATCATCTCATGAAAAGACAGTTTCCTTAAAACAATTATTTAGGGATTCTGTAGCAACTCAAGTTGAAATAACGGACCTAGTAAATAGTGAAGGTAATAGTACACCAACTTTATACAAGAAAACATTTGAAGATACAAGTAAAATGAGCCCTAAAAAAGAAGAAGATATGGAAACATCACATAAGATTCAAATTAATACTTCGACACCCGTGAGCAAGGATGCGAGTATGGTTAAAATTCCATTTGAAGATGATCGATCAAGCATATACAATAGTAAATACAAATCTTTAGAAAGTAGACAAGAAACAATACTGAGCGATAAAGGTGATAACACTAGTTCTAATGGGTCTGAATCTGGATATGCTGGTTCTTTGCCAGCGGTTCCAGAATTACGCGAAGAGGCTAAAAGTCCAAGTACTAAGCTGGAGAAAGCCGAAGAAATATTATTGCCTATAGAAAACGATGATGAATTTTCTAAAGAAAAAGCTATCACAACATCTTTGTCATCACTTAACAAAAGGACTATATTAAAAACGTCGTCTTTGACTAGTGGAATCGACGACGCCGGAAAAAAACCTCCGCTTAAATCTTTACGTTGGAATACACTGACCCTACCGTCGAGATCTTTCAGTTTCCAAGGTAATCATTATAGTCTCTTTAAACGATTTTATTTGGTTTGCCCTACTTGTTGTTTCTTTATGTTTAATATGCTTTTATTTAAAACCAAAAATATGACTTTATAATATCAGTGTAATATTGTTTTTTTTTGAAGTAGAAAATAAGTATGTAGTCCAAATGATTGCAAGATGTCCAGTGAACAAGAATCCCACCTAAAGACAAATGCGTTACTGCTGAGGACTAAGATTTACACTTATTTCCTGTTTAATTCCTTAAGCTCTATTATCTAAGTTACATTTAAAGCTGTTACTCCTAGTTCAATGCACATCACGTTCGCCTCATTCATCTCATACATCGCTTACTCCTAATTGCTCACTAACAATATTAGTACCCATGTTTTGTTTAGAATTGTGTTCGCTCGCGGATGCTATCGCAAACGTGCGTACGTAACAGGAAACAACACTGGATGTGATAAACGCGGATTTCATATGGTTTTAACATACATTTATTGAATTTAAACGAGTCAGTAGTGTTCCATGGTGTTAAAAAATGGCTGCATTAATCAGAAACAATTCGGAGAGCTCGCGTTATTTTTCTATAGATAATCGAAGTGTTACAACTACGGATGAATCTGTTACTTCGCCTTATGAACCAGTGAATATTTATAACATAAATAATCGCGGTATCGACATGAGTGAGAAAACTTCTGTAGTGCATAAATGCCTTTCTTGTTGTTGTTGTTGGTTGTGGTGTACTCCAAAAGAGGAACACGATTCACCTATAGACGACCCGAATTCTGCACTAGTAGGGCACGTGGGAAGAAGTTACACATTGAATGCAGAACCAAAGAGACAACATTCCCAAATACCTACCGTAACAGTGACGAAGCCGATAGAAGATGAGTGTATTATTGTTACTACAAAACGCTTGCTGACTACTGAACAAGAGTCGAGTTCGATAAGCTTGTGCAAATATAGTATCCGAAATTCGTCGCAGAATGTATCTCTCAACGATTCGACAAATAACAGCAGTTGCAGCACTTTGAGAACTGGTGAGAAAATGTCATTCATACGCGAGGTCCTGATGTGTCGAGACTCGTTTCTGAAATCCTTGGAATGGTGTGACAACTCGTTAACGAGAGGCAAAAAGTGTCGGTTCGTGAAGCGAGATGAGTGGCTAGAGTTAAAGAGCGAGGGTACCCAAAATCAGATAAGATTTGCAGGAGCACTTTTGACGCACTATACATTTTTACGTCGTTATCAAACACTGCACAATATATTATGTACATGGGCTGTTGACGTAACTGCGTTCTATTAACAGTAACAAGTGCACAGATATGGTATAAATAGAATAGCATGCATTTGTTTTGATAAAAACATTGCCTTACTAATTCAAAATCATAAGTACTTATAAAATTTTAAACACACTCTGGCATGCTTCACCTAAATATTCTTATAGATACTATCGTAGTGATATTAGTCAAATTAAAATAAAATGAAAGTAATATTACTAAACCATCTGTACCCACGATTTCGATGCGTGAAAAGTTTGAGAAGGATATTAATATCGTAACAAACTGTGTCTTAGATTTTGTCTCAGTCCAAAAGTTACAAAATAAAATATGTTCCATTAGAATTGACCAAGTGTTTTACGCGTGATGGGGAAACAAACAGACGGCCAAAAAATTCTAAAGTTCAGTAAATATTCAGTGTAGAAGTAAGGCTCATTGTTTTATTTTATGCGTAGATATAAAATAGACATTTGTTTTTATTGTTTCAGATGAAGTGTACATGTCAGATTCAGTCTCGCCAGGCCATGCCACGCTGCCAAGGCGATCCAACTCTCCCCTCCTGCACGAAAGAGACCTGGACAGAGATAGGTTCCAGCTCAATAGGAGTGGACTACAGGTAATATTTTATTCATATTCCTAGTATTCACTAACACCAGAATTTTGGACATTTCTTAGGTGGATGGACTTGCACACATTTGTAAAGGAATTGGATAAAAATGTGCTTAACTTTATGACTAATACGTGTAGTTTTTCAATGTTTAACTCAAACATAAAGAAAAATATAATAAATGAAATGATAGGTAAATTAAAAGGTCCGATATTAATACAATTAAGTATGAAAAACGTACTATTATGTTTGTCGTATGCATATATATTACATTTTTTTAACACAGCAGACATTCTAAGTCCGGCGAGGGAATACCGTTAGTATAATGGACACATTTGGGGAGGACCTACTTATGTGGAAGTTTCTTCGATGTACTTACATTTTTATGTTTTTTGTAAAAAAATTGAAAACTCTCTTTAGACGAAATACACTCGGTTGTAGAATTACCAGTTATGAATTGATATTTGTCTGACCATTTATATTTCATACGCCTTTCCCGGAGACTTTATTCCTATTCTGTGACAATAGCCGGATTTTTTAAGCATAAAGAAAAGAAACAGCAATATCAGGCATAATTCTGGTAGAATGGAATTAGCTCAGTTTGTCGAGTTTGTATAAGCGTAAACGCTTGTGACAACATTGTATTGTATCGGAGGCCGTGTCGTCCATTGTTGGTCGGGTACGTTGTCTTGCGCGTGTCGTAATCGTTAGTTTGCAAAACAATTGCTCAGATTCCGAGTGCAATAGTTTAATGAAATAATTGCCCTTCTACGTAAAGTACAATATTATAAGAAAAAATAATTAATAATAGGCTTTATTTAGTCAAATTCTAGTTTGCACATTTTCTAGTCAATAAAGGCCTCCACCAAATAACCCAGTTCTTAATAATTAATAAAAATATTTTTCATTAAAGTAATTAATAAACGTATGTATATAAAAATATTATTAAGCTTTGTTTTGGAAAAGTTCGATTGTTCACATATTTGGTGTTTGCACGTTTGTGGAATGTCCGTTTGAAAGTCGGCAATAGCCAACTTATTCCATTCTGGCATCTTACTTCCATTTAGCAGTAGAACGATTTCCTTCATAAAACAATATGCTATAGAAAAGTCCTTTTTTATTGGTAGGCTGTACAATATTTTTCAAACAACTGTTTAGTAGAGGTAACTCAAAAATACATAACCGAAAGAGGGTGGTGGTGTACATAAATATAGTTTAGGCTGCTAAAGAAGGAAAAACTTATTTATATGTATGTACATAATATGGGGATAACATAACGAAGGAAAGAACAATAATATACGACTAATACGTCATAATATGAGGTAATATTCCTTTACCTTTTAAAGTATGTATAAATAACACCCACTTATATAAACCCGCAAGTATACAGAAATTGCATTCAATAAATAAATAAACATGAATATTGGCGAGATATCGAGCGAGATCGCTATTGACCGTCTCTGCTTATGCCAATCATTACCGGGATTTCTAGATATTTTTGAGGTGAAAATCACTTCACACGTTTACGTTACTACTAAAATGTTATATACAAGTTTTTTGTACAAAAGTGGTAAATGATCATACGATCCTAATGATCATTTGCCATTGCAGCTCATGGACACTTGATCTCTAAATATTATAAAATAAAGTCCCCTGTCGCGTCTATTCACGATAAACTCAAAAAAAATGGACGGTTTTTCGCATAGTTATCAACAATAAGTAGATTGACCACTGAGGAAGGGTTTGGTCCATAATAAGTTGCTTTTTGTA
This sequence comes from Phocides pigmalion okeechobee, assembly GCA_018251015.1. Lineage (NCBI taxonomy): Eukaryota > Metazoa > Arthropoda > Insecta > Lepidoptera > Hesperiidae > Phocides > Phocides pigmalion. Next base: position 9,839 of record DWON01006940.1, read on the forward strand.
AATTGGGCGATAAATTTAGTAATTACAAAATATAGTAATTCAGTTGTGGTTCGAAATACATGTTTCTAAGTTAGTTTTTGCTAGGTAATGACTTGATTGTAAGTAAATATACACTATTACAAGAGTCAAGTTGGGCCGGGTCGCTAGTTAATGAGTAAAATAAATGTCTTGGGACAAGTCACGCACGGCCATCTGGTCTCAAACTAGTATATTATTAAAGTATCATGATGACTAGGTAACTGATAGTACAATATACAAGTATATTTCAATCACATTAAGTAGATAACTTAATACGTAGAAATAAACAAATATAGGTGCTGTTCACACCTATAATACACACACATAATATTATACTTGGAAGGAACCACAAACGTGAGCTATCACAGTCACCAACCACTAAACTAAGAAGCCAATTAAATTTTATTTACCTATACATGCATTTTTTATATAGAAATAATAAAACATTGTTACGCCGATAAACCATTATCGCTCGGTCGCAGTGAAAATGTTCAAACCGGTGCCAAAAATAGAGCCTGTAAATTGATATTCTTCTCTACAGCGATATGTGACATATTTAGTATGTTGTGGGTTTATTTACGAAATGTTGTAACATTAATCCCTTGTAGAGTGAGGTTGTGTGGGCAGATTCGATAAAACACTATTGCTCAATGCCATATGCGGCGGTCTGGCCCGTTTCACATGCTGTGGTACCGATATGTGATTGTGTGATGCAATTTGTATGGTACGAGTATAAACACAAGAAATATACCTTTACAGGTATCCCAGTATGGTTATTTATGGTACTTTTGGAAGGCACTCGATCTAAAAGATTAAAATACTTTGGAGGAAAAGTCAAGTAATCATATGCATCAATGAGAACTTTGTCTTTAATAATAATAAAATTAGTATACTTTGATAAGGCGATAACTGAGTCACGCCATTTTGAAATCCCGTCAATCCGTTGATGACCGAGATATGGGGAAAATTGAATCTTTAGACTATATTAAATCAGACAATCAAATGGTGTTTGTGATCTTGACAGAAGACAGGTCAAAGCGCACATTTTTTCTATAACGCAAGGAATGAAAATATTAAAAGTCCGCAATTTTGCTTTTTTGTTATCTAAGATTTTATTAAACGTTTTAAAAATTCTAATCGTGTTTTGGTTACGGCCCAAATTAAAAACAAATATATGAATTTAAATCGTACCCAGACTTACGAGAGTTCGACTTAAGCCCTGTTAGTTCCAAATATCGAATAAGTTCGGGGTGTTAATGTACTGAACAAGGGTCTTTTCGCAAAGTTGGGGTTGATTACAAAAGCTTATAGAGGTCCGTGGTGTCCGAAGTACGGCACGTTGGCTCTAGCTACGATTTAAAAATCAATTTTATTGCTATGAATTACGTCAATATAACTACTTAAATATGTGTTCTACCTTTAACCAATTAAGGAAAATGATTATAGATACTTATGCATGTTACGACATCTAATATCATGCCGTACAACAAGATGTACATAGCACGTAGTCATTATTTCGTTGGTTACATACGACGTAATGACAGGCAAGTCATTAATAAATCATTAGTACCTATAACATACTTTTAAACCGGTTGCTACTACGCGTGTATATCATTGTAGTGTGTAAATTTACGCTATAACTCTAACTCTAGTTGTATTTCATTGCCTAATGGGTCTTCCGAAGCAACTAAGCAGCGGTTGCCCATCCAATTTATAGCTTCGCCTAACGTTGCTTAACATTGTCGAAGTGTACGTTTTAACAAGACGCGATATGCGTTTCTATTTACGCTGTAAGAGTAAATGATCGTCCTTTTTAAAATAATACTAAAGTATTTATTTTATATATAAGTTATGTTTTAATATAACATGTACAATAATAGAATAATCATAGATTTCAAGATACTTCATAAATTTAGTGTCGTTGTTTAATAATGTCATTGGTGTGAGATGTATCTAAATATATATGTAGGTACTAGCGACCCAGCCCAGCCCTGCTCGAGTAACAGATTTTATACTTATTGACATTATTTTTCTTTCATACATACGTCTAGTCATTACCTAATTGCAAAAACTAACAATTAGAGACATCTATTTCGATCGACAACTGAATTACTACATTGAATTTAACTATTTAATTACTCGCCCAATTTGCAAAAAAAACTTGCACCGATCTTCCTCAAAAACTTTCGTCAGGAATCACTCTGTTGTTGAAAAGTGTGAGAAAATCTTTACAGTACTTATTGAGTTTATCCCGAACAGATAGACAGAAAAACGCGACGGGGGATTTGTTTTGTAAAATTTAGAGATTATGGAACAATTTCAAAAACGATAATTAATAGATTGAAGAATACAAGAATTAAAAATAATCTACCTCTACACTGGCTAACCTTGTATTCTACATAACATATGATTACAATATTATACCTGTTTTTGGATATGTACGTCAATAACATTTATATTCATATGAACGACGTAAATATCCACTTTAGATACTGGATTCAGATACAGATTAATGTTTCAATTCTCCTACACATCACAACATCATATTACCCTAATTTGAATTAATCTCTCATACTTATTCAAAAGTCCTTTTAAATTGCACCAATAAACTTAGTTATGTAAGCATGATATTATGTAGGAAAATAAAGCGGAACGAGTTACACAGCCTTCGTACTGTTGGTGACATATAACTAATAGAATGTGTAAACCAGTAGAGATATAAATATATGTTAGTATTAGATGTCATAGCAAGAGATAATACGGGTAAACAGTCATTTGTATGAACTCATTATGTTACAGTTGCGCTCGGCAGATGAACGAACAATGTACACGGAATTACACTGTTTATCATTTATAATCTATGGTTTTATTTCAATGAAATGAGTAGTGGAAAGTGATTTTATTTGTTTGTTATCTGTATATTTATTAAAAAATGAGATCGAGAATCAACCGACCTTTATCATTACCTGCGACGATTAAACAGGTATCTAGGATGAATTTTAGTACTAAAAGTATTATGCAATTTTAAGACACAATATTTGAAATTCCGATTTTATAGTTATCATTATTTTTTAAAACATAATAAACAAACGGGACAGACAGCGTAAAATGTGCTAAGAAGCGCAGCGCATGAAATTTTCCACCAGCGGTCACCCATCCAAATTTCGACCACGCCTGATGCTGCTTCGGCAATAGTTACGATGTACAATCCGTTTGGTATTTTGTAATATTTTCTTTGTATTTCCAGGCACGTTCGGAGTCGATGGCGTCGGTGTACTCCGGCGCGGGGGAAGGCATGCGGGGTAACGTGACCATACGAGGGGAGGTGCAGTTCTCATTACTCTACAACTACAGACTGGGGGCGCTAGAAGTGGGTGTCAAGAGATGCCGCGACCTCGCGCCCATTGATGTCAAACGCAACCGATCTGATCCTTACGTCAAGGTCTGTATCACCTCTGCTTTTGTTGGTTCGCAAAAGATTACCTTTTTTGTGAGAAGAGTAGCAAACAAGCATGCACACCACCTGATGTTATGTAGTC
>DWON01006941.1:0-13393 GCA_018251015.1 Phocides pigmalion okeechobee
TAGATGCGTTGCTACTCCTGAGGACTAAGATGGTCGCCTCGCTTCAAAGTGTAGCCGGCAACCGTACCTCTCCAACCGAAATACAAGTAATGTTTACGGCGGATTATGAGGGCGATTGATTAGTCCATAAACAACAAAGATAAGTAACTTTTACTATTAGAAAATGTAGGAATATCCGATAAAAAGGCTCCATAAACAAAGTCGCGGGCAGCAGCTAGGCTTTCATAAAACTTTTATTTAATTTTATTTAATTCAAAACAAAATAACACTTAGAGCCAACAACAAGAGTCATAATCTCTTTTTCGTACTAATTATTTATTTTTATTAAATATGCAGATCGAAATAATTGTGAAGATATGAAACGAACCATGCTGAAGTAGGACGTTCTAGTTAAAAAAATCTATTGGCTATTAACTAATTTCGTTTTAATGCGATATATAATATGTCTTACACAATTATAAAATATATTTAATCGTTATTTTTCTTTTCAAAAATAATACCAGTTAGTACACATTATTTTAAGATCATTTCTATTAAAACATCACTTTAATAACCGCATCCTCGTTCTATATTACTGGATTTAAATATTTTATGTTATTTTTAATTAAAATATAATGTTAAAATAAAAAACCATATTAGGAATCGATGTATAAGTTTAATAAATAAATGCGTGAAGATTATTATGATTTATTTCTAGCTTTTATCCTTAGGACAGTAGATTAATATATGGCCTTAATTACTTGGCAATAAATAATAACGATTTGTTAGTTAAAGTGCATTCACGCAATGAGGACAGAGTTACATTAAAACAAGCTTTTAGTTATTTTGATGTACATCAAAATGAGGTAGTACGAGAACAATCATTTAGTTGTGGCTCAGACGTACCACACAATAATGAAAACCACATAACGGTATTTCGGCTCTCAGAAATCGATTACTAGAGTTATCACAGTACAGCCACAAAATGGCATTCAGATACCTAGGAAATCAAACATATTATGACGCAGTGTTACAACCGACGACGCGATTCTTACATCGGGCTCTGATAGACAAATAACTATAAAAAATGAGAAGCCTGATCCTCAATCAATTAACTAAAGTAGCACTAACTAAAGGCTAGAGTTACAACCATAGTTCGACCTGCATAAAGTTCCACCAACGCCCTTGCAATCTGCCGTAAATCATTTTTTTTTTCGGTTGGAGTTTTTACCGGTTACACTTTTAGACGAAGCGGCTTTGTTCTTGGGAATAATAATGCATCTACGTATAAATTCAGATTTCAGCATACATGGAAATTTAATGTGCATAAATTAGGATTATCATATGGCCTGTTCCTGTAATCTCGTGAATGTTGCTACTTTTTTTTTATTGCGAAGGAGTAAGAAACGGGCATGCAGGCCACATGGCGTTAAGTGGTCACTGCAGCCCATGGACAACCACGTCCAATCTCAAATAGAACAGAAGTTCTATTTAAGGTAGGACGCGGATGCGTTCCTACTCTTGAGAACTAAGATGGTCGCCTCCAATAATGTGTATCCGGCAACCACACCTCCCCAACCGAAACACAATACATGAAGAACATGTTGCTTTACGGCGGGTTATGAGGGTGGCGGCGGTACCGCCCCGGGCGAGCTCTAACGGCTCTACCACCTTTTAAACGTTCACTGTAAGTAACCTGTCTATGGAAGGCTTTTTCCAGCGGTTCATTTCCAAAGGTTAATCGTAGATGGATCTTCGGATGCCATAGAAGAAAAAGGCAAGACATTTAATTTTCCTATTACACTTTGTTCCTCTCAACACGGGTTTATTATAACGTAATCTATACGTAATATACGTAGTTTACGTTTTTGTGGTTAATGTTTGATGCTACTAAAGATAATGTTTTTCAACAGCGTCTGTGCTGTCGAAATCTGGCCGTGGAGCTGTGAAGAAGCACGTCCAGTTCCCCGATGAACAAAGCTGCATTGAGGAGGCGCCCGAAGCTCCCTCTGTCAGCACTGAAGGCAAACCTGGTAAGAACAGTTATCCACTTTCATTTATTTATCTATAGTGAATATGTTCGAAGAATCTTCTGATTTTCCTTTCTGCAACCTTTCATCGAAAATGGTAACATCTACATCGAGTCGCACTTATCTACGACTCGCTTTACGTGTTTCTTTGTACCTTTTATCATTCTCATTCCTAAGCATAGTTGTCTCTTCCCCTATCTCATCTATCTCCTGAGCACACTCATCCACATCCACCCGACCACACTTTTGTCTACCATCTTTACGTACTCCTTTACATTCAGAGCGTACTTTTCTTCTTCGTCATGACTCCTACGCGAAACCCTAAGCCAAACTTCTTCTTATAAACTCACATCAGGTACATTGCTGAGTCCTCCGGTATTATAAGATTTTTAAGACGGCGGCGATTACTTTCGCGTCTTACTCTACTCTACTCGTACTTTTATAAGTATATGTAGATATATGTGGTTATTTTTTGGTTTCTAGAGATATTTCACTTGTTAGTTAGTTAATAGATAGTGCAGAAGCAAAGTAAGTAAATCATATTCATTTATATTTCATTTTTGAATATATAATAAAGTAACCGTCTCGGGTTTGAGTTGTATATACCAAGGTGCCATACAAGGAAAGATAAGAAAGAATATTTTGATAAGAATATATTGAATTGTGATAAATGCCAAATTATTAAATAATTTAACATATTTTTACTATCTAAACATATTATTTAATAAAAAACTTTCTATATATGTCTACCATTTATTCAATAACCTTTATAAGTACTACACTTAAGCTTCAGACAAAAGCAACACTACGTGGGCACATAACATTTAATTTACACTCATTCACTTCCAATAATGCTCCTACTCATTAGCTTCATGTCTTTCCGAGCAGGGATAACCTAGTGATTTGGATTCCAGCTTCTCGCGTGAGAGCTCCATGCCGCATTTCGAGATACATTGTTGAAGTTATACTTCTTTAGGCGCGTTATGAAAAAATGATGAGAGTGAAATTTTAAGATTCGTCACACAAAAGTTACAGTATGAAGTAGCAGCGGTTGCAGCTCGAAACAAGCTACCAACAAAATAGAAATAGAACCTCTATTAGTCGCGCGAGTTGGTACCCTCATTGCGTCTGTTCCCTGTTTTCATATTCATAGTATTTATCCACATATTTCAAGTGTTTACATTCACACACGTGTTTTAAATTCATATAAGTGCGATTTATATATGTGCTGATAAATTATATTCAGTAGTGATTTAAATTCAATACTCTGATTAATATATTTACTATTCGTAAATATTAGTGAAATAATTGTATCTATAGACTTTTTCAAGTGCTCCAATATAATTAAGGTTATCTATCCGTGTGTATTATTTATTTATTAACAAAAAACATCGTGTGAGCATCTTTGTGCCTGAGAGTTTTGTATAAACTTATCAAAGATGCGTAAAGTTTACCGATTCGCTTGGCCGAATCGATCCATTTTTTTTGTTAAATGAGCCAGTAGATAGTAAATACTACTAAAACTAAATAGGAAACAGTTGGGGTATTGGAAGATATTATAAATTGTAATTGTATTGTTGCTTTTAAAACCACCGTTTACCGTTCCACCGTTTTGATATATCATTACTCGGAAGTTAACGCTCATCGACATACTACAGTACAAACTATCTCTTTTTAAATAAGGTAACTTTAACTAACTTTACAGCTAAGGTATTATTCGAAGACGGAAAATTGGATTTCCGTATTGAAACCTTAGGTAAACCCAATCTGGATATCTAAATTCAAATTGCCGCGTACTGCCCGTCTTTTTGGCTGCCAATTTGAAAAACGGAGAGCTTTAATTTAAGCTACGTTGCAAAGAAAGGAAAAATAAAAAAGAGGCCTTACTGTCATCTCTTACAACGGATTTATTTAGGCTTAATTTGATGCGACATTCTAGAACATATATGGAAAAGCATTGTGTTATATTAAATCCAAACAAATTTTAAGTATTATCCTTCTTCCATATGGTAGCATAGAAAAGACAATGAATATTCTGCTAAAATACACGGTTTTGACCCTCGCTGCTTTTAAAGGATAAAATTTACGTTGCAAGTATCTTTTACACTAGTACCTATTCAATTTTTGTGTGTATGTACGTGCAATATTACACAGATTGTTTTAAAATTCCTGGATATATCGATTAATAGGTAAAATTGTATATAAGTATTAATTATAAATAAGCAGTGAATCGTACGTAGGAGGACTATAGATTTTTATGCAAGAAACCTAGATATTTTTTTGCTTGAAAATAGCCTACTTCACTTTTTAAAATTGATGATTAGCTCCGTTATTTCTAATATTAGCCAACATAAAGGTAGCCAAAAATGGCGCTTCAAGCTCAAATGGCGATTGTTTCATAGTCATCATTTCTCAATATAGTAATTGCAAATTCCTTAAAAGACGAACTAGCAAAATACGCCTGTATTTCTTATCTATGCTTAAAATATAAAAATGTATATTTCACCCGACAGATTTATAACCGCCTATGTAAACTCAGTTTAGTGGCGCCGACGAATCCCTAGGTGAACATTTACATATGAAAATAGATAAAGGAGTCAAAATAACAAAATAATACGTGCCTCACGCTATCTGTTATACCCCCTAGCCCAGTCATTGATACTTTTCACGAAATATGTTTATATTGTTGTCATTTTGCTTTTCATCTTTATTGTGACCTCTCAACATAAGTTTTTGTATCAAACAAAGGACATATTCGAGCGTAGATACTCGATGAAAGACATATTTCAATCAACTCGCAAACATTTTGTCTGCGTCTCATCTGCCGAAGCATTTGTCTAGGCAATGGGGCGTTTTGTATAAAGGTTCTAAGAAAACAACAAACGATGTAGGTATTCCAAATAATATCGATATGACGATAGAAAGTGAAGTAGTTTCTTTACTGCATAATACATAATTTTCTGAAAATATAAATCCAAATTGAAACATTTAATCTTAAATATCTCGTGAAAAAACATTCCTTTACTTACTTTAATAATACTATGTATATTTTCAACGTTATGGAAAGTAATAAAACGAATTAAAGGTTCGTTTATTTTCACACGACAAAATTTACCACTAAGTTCTCTTTTATTAAGCAACATTTTAAATGTGTTTAAATATAATTGTTTATTTGCTATTAACATTACTGTTATTCACCATTTTTCTAGTTTTATTTTTATTTTAATGGAATAATAACTTTAACTAAGAAAAGACGAGTTTATTGAACCGAGCATCAATCAATACGAGAAATGAAAACTTTCTATGGACGAGTATTTTTTCTGTATTCTCAACGCACCCCATGATTTTGTGACGAGCAAAGTTTGGTGAGGGCTGTGAGGGTGAATTCTGTGAGTGGCGTGGGGTTTAATGTAGGGTACATTCCCCTAACTACAGAAAACAGTGTGAAGCGCAGTGATACTTCCCTCGGTAATAACAAGCGAAATGTACCTACGTGATGCTATACTATGTTCATCCGTTCTCAAATAATCACGATTGCTATTTCTATTTTTGATAGTGAATTGGAAAAGATTATGCAAAAAATATATTGTATAATATATATTATGATATATATTTTAATAATCATTATTTAATTAATATTTTAGCCTCATAATCTAGATGACTAATTTATAGGTAAATTAGTTTCATAGATGTATTTTTTTTTATAAATCCAATAATTTTATCATTTTACTATAACTTTTATTATAAATCAAAGGTAAACATTCATAAGAAGTTCTTGACATTTAGAAAATTTGGAAAACCCCAAAAAGTGAAGCCACCGCGAAAAAAATTCGGGTCTTCTTAGTACTTCAACTTAGTAGTTTATACCATCATTTACTACTATTTTTCAAGCTTGAACCAATTTATTATTATGTAAAAATACTTTCCAAGATGACAAAACTTACGACCTTTTTAGTTAGTTATGTTAGGACTGTACGAACTTTAACTAACCTAATGTAACTTTTCTCAGATGCCCGCGTCCCCCACCAAATCAGCTCGTTGTGGATGGAGCTCGAGTCGGAGACCCACGTGCCGGAACGCTGACGGCGTCGCAGCGAGCAGTACTACCGGCCGGTGTCGCGCGCTCGCAACGAGCGTCGCAAGATGTCCGCCGCCGGAGTACCGCCCGCTGATCCTTCCGTCAAGGATTCCTACTTGTAAGACCGTGGCTGTCTGCTACACAGCCGCGTGTTATCCATAGGAGTAGCTAGGAAAGAAGGGGGCAACGCTTTACCTTTGATAAATAAAAAAAAGAAAAATGAAGAATTAACGTTTCGCTGGTCATTGTCAATGATGATCTCTCTACAAATGATTGTGACAAGTTGAAATATATGATTATCGTCCTTAGAAAAACTCCTTAGCTACGCCAATGGAGTCATCATCCGCTATATGTATACCGATGGCAACGGATCTAGAAACAGTTATTGTATTCAGAGATGGGTTGTAACTTGCAAGGTTATATGCAAATATATGTCATATATCTTTACTCAAACCAAATATATATGATAAGAAAATGTTTCTAGTTGCTGATCTTACGGTATTTATAAATTTTACATATGAAAAAGGTTGGCCTCCACTATTCCTCAGGAAAACTGGTATATAAGAACGCTTTTGGTAGTGCAATGACGTTCCATTAGAGCATAAATATGTCGAGGGATACGTAATATATATCAACTAGTGAATGGTTATGACGATTCCAATGCTAAAGGTTTCTTCACGTATTTAGATATAGGTTATCTTCGTTTACACTCAGCTTAGTTAACGAATTGTTTATTTCCTACGCTGCCTACTTATAAACTGGTTTAATAAGTAATAATGTACACCATTACTGTTGTAAAATGTTCTTCAATATAATTTACTTAGAATCTTTACAGTAGAATCTTTTCATAATAAATCGTACTCGTTATCGAATTCAAAAGATTCAACTCCAGGCATTTCTCGTTATTCATGTTTGGATTTAATGAAAGATTATTAAGTACTGTGTATAAAACTATAATTGTGTTTATTAAATTCCTATTAATTTGTACGACTAGGTGTTTAGCAGATATTTGCCGAGAGCTATAATAAACTCTGATATTTATTATATTCTTATATATATTAATAAAATATCATCTAGAAATACATATAGACTAGATATTGCAGATTACTGACATAGGCAAATATTAGATTCCAATTCCAGGAATACCACTACCATTCAAATTTCTCTGTACTTGTTTCGATAACCTGCAATAACAGTTTGAGTTGAGTGAAGCTTAGGCTGAGGCTATGAACATATTTAAACAACAACAAGGCTACGAATAATTAAAACAAATAATGTGCATATTTTTAGCTACATAGTAAAAGTCACTAGCAATATTTTATTTGTGCGGATATGACATTAGCATAACGAGGGCATAGAAATTGACAGCAACTAATTCAATAGTGCCACTAAATGTGATTGCTACATCATATGCATAGCCAAACATGATGAATGACATCACGGAAAAAGAACCTGCATTTAGGATAAATTGATAGCTGTACTAGAAAACTACAGTTACTAATCGAGTCTTTGTTTGGATACACAGCAAAATCATCGGCGAATTTTCATGAGATTTACGTCTGATTTGCGTCTTTGCGATTTGCGTCTGATTTACGTCTGATTTACATCTTATTTTGCGCTGTAAATCGCATACCGAATCGCTAATCACAGTAACCTCAGCCTAAGATCTTTGGAGTGAAATCATTTATCGTTGTGTATTACAAATTCAGGTAAACCTTTTTGTTTAGCTATTACTTTGCCACTTTATTATCGGGGTATTTTAAGTATATCAGTGTATGAGCTTGTAGACATTCTCAGGTGTAATAACCATATCCCCAGCATGTCTTTGTTGTTCATGACATATTGTTTCATTAGATTTTCTCGATAGCATAGCAGATGGCTTGTTAAACAGGTACGGTGTAATATTAGAGAAGTAAGTATTTTAAAGTTAATTATTGCTTGTATTAAATGCAGTTATAATTGTGATCTTGCAGCACTGAACAACTTTGGCTTCTAAACTTGATTAATTAAAGGTTATTAATAGTATACAACATTTAACAGAATGTTTAAAGAGTACGTGTAATTGCCATTATCAGTGCGTATTTTAATCCCGTAGCAAATATATTTATTACAAGTAAATTGGAATAAAGTAATAGTTACTACTTATCATGAAATATTAATGAAATATAGTTTTTTTTTATCAAATTTGAGTATACCATTGTCATGTTATTTTGAATGACATATGTAAATCGGATTGTGATTAATTCATAGGCGATGAATCCATAGGCCACAAATTAATACCTACTTACAGCATACAAATGAAATATTATATACGTAGGACGGAATAATCTGTCGTTATTAGACAATCTCCCATGTGTCGATAGCCACAAATTACAATTAATTAACACACTGGAATTACGGTGGACAAGCAATTAAATTACCTAGGTTTCAGTTACGCTCTTTACCTAAAATCTATCGATATCTATATACAATACAAGGGGCATGTTTGTTTGTGTGTGTGATGTATGCACGTGTAAGAAAGAATTTTTGTTTTGTTTGATGGTCATAACCCTCGCGCCTTCGCTGACACGCTCACACTTAAAGCGGTGAACATGTTTTAAATTGGCATCTAACGGATGACATCATCTAAGTATTGCATCATATGTTATTATTGGAATCCAATAGAATAGTGCTAGTACATCTAAAGAAAACTCAACTAAATTATAAAGATCTTAATGAGTATTTTAACATTATTCCTACGTAACAAATAAAAAACTTATACTTTTAATTCACAGTTAGCCATTTTCATGTAATGAACTTCTTTTAATTATTTATTATTTTATAAACGACAAAGTTCTAAAATTAAATTATAATTAAACTATAATTATAGTTTAATAAGAAATTTAATAATATGACGTAATATATTTGGTAGTGAAAATATTCTAAATCACTGATTCGATACGACTCATTTAACATTACACGTATCAAATGTGTCTTATTGAGCTCACTGATGGAGAAAATAAGTTTATCCAACGAACTCTCCGGAAAGAAGCATGGTCCTAATTACGAAAGTTGGGTAGTTATCTTGTTGAAGGACGTCACTAGTTGCTAGGGTCTTCCGAGCCCAAATAATCTACAACTTTTGACGTGTGTCACTTTTGGCGAGACTAAATGGACGTTTTAACTTAGAAAATTATTCTTCGATTTTGTGATTTGGATTGCAAGAGCGAGCGATTATTTTTATGCTGCTCTCTTATTGAGTAGAGAATTTTAACATACACCTACTTCTTAATCTGTAACTGTTCTATCACATTCAGGTGTTACTCTGCCTACTGACATCTACTAGAGGACTGCTATTTTCTTTACATCATCACTAAATTCATACAGAAAAGTTTTGTTTTATTTATGTTTAACATTTATTCACGAAGCATATTTATGGCTGGTAATTTAACCTGCAAGTAATGAAATACGTTTGACCTAATTTCCTTACTTGTTTTTACAACTCTATAAAAAGAGAATAACGGCCGAAATATGTACAACTTAGAGACCTTATTTTAATTAATTATTTTATAATTTTGCATAAAGTACTTGATAAAAACTATGCCATAATAACTTGCAGATTAATTCTATACTAGCTGACCAACATATGGATATTTCTTTAGTAAAAAAATTATATAAAAGACTCTAAAATGATAACTTTTGATTTTTACCGTAAAATTTATATAAATATTGTGTGGATTAATCTGCGCTATTATTTCTTTTACTATGGTTTAATTTACATATACTATATTGTACGCAAAGCATAGAAAATTGAGATGGTATACTTTGATTTATGACAATTAAAATTTATAGTTTAAAAATATTTAATTTATAAGTGATAATACGCATTTCACGTATTAGTTATAGTTACAAATGAGTTTTAAATTAAATGCAAAATATATTGCATAATTTAAGTACGCTTACATTTCCAAATGTCTCTTATTCTGTAACGTTTATGATAGAATTAGATATGTTTATGTTATGCTCATTATATATTAATAAATTATGTTAATCGTTGTTATAATTAATGTGTTAATAATTATTTATAAAGTGATTGCGACGAAGTTAGTCTCAACGGACGAAATTTTCAGTTAGAAAATGCTCTTTGCATATGACGTAATGTATTAATATTGCTATCAATGTGGGCGGTTGTATCATAATTTTTGGCGTATGTATAAGGCTATTGATCTATTATCAATGAACAGGGTAACGATACCACGTGTAAGGATTGTGTAACTTGTAGGGTGTGTCTGGAGACCTCTCTTTTATAGGACAGCGTAATGGATCGAATCCATCAAGTTAATTTTTTATTGAGGCCGCTGAAAGGATTCTTATTTAGGACTGTATTTGGCATCCTTTAGAGGCTTTTAGTTCGGGAACAAATTTAAGAGAAGGAAATGTATAAAAGGATTCGTTCACTAGAGATAGAATATCAGATCGTGCCAATACGAGTAGCGTAAATGTCACAATGTGTTATATTTTTTCTTGCTATCGTTTTTTGTTGTTTCTAAATGTTATTTGTACGATATCTAATTACTAAGATTCGCTCGAATCTAGACCGTGGCTATCCCAACGACCATTTTTGCGCGTTTAACGGACATTTAAGTGTTTCTTAATATAAGTGTTTTATGATGATCTATATGTGGTTAGAATAACTGGCTTGTATGCTCGTATGTAATAGAGTAAGACATGATTACTTTTAAAACGTATTCACCGTAGATGATATCGACACAGCTAAAGACGTAATATACTGGGTTGTTAAGTTTACTTACATCATATCTTTGCTATTGTTTAACACGATTTAGATATTAATCAATTTAAAATGTAGTTATTCCATATTGTAGTATCTAAACATTATACGTATAATCAATAACATTGCATGTAATATGCTTTTAAACCTATAATAATTATATCTTATCTCATCAATTAAGTTTAGTGTCAGGATCTCCTCCGTCGTACAATATTTTAAATCAAACTTTTACTATATGTATATATGTACTCTGTCACTAGAGTTCTGTTACCAAAGATTTATTATCCATTCATTATTTATATTTTTTCTAATAAACCCTTTTATATCCTGCATAGCAGACTATTTGACAGTAATTCTTAATGTAATCTTGTATTAGGTGGAATAATGTCGTATGTGTATAGAGAGTATCGCAAACATACAATAATTTAAGTTTCCGCATGCGATACAGTTAAGTGGTAATGAACTAAAAAATTATTATTAATAATTGTATTTGATATGTGCCTTTTTTTATGCTCCATTGATTTAACCTATTGTACAGTTCATCAATCACAACCCACCGTGAATTTGTGTTTCGATTTGAGTAGTGTGTTTGCCAAATATTTACAAATGAGTCGTCTATCTTAGTCCTCAGGACTATCGTGCCAATCCAAAACAATGTAACTTTCAAAAATGACAGTTGAGATTTCATATCATTCGTATGAAATTTGACATTTAATATAACAGCGTTTTTAAAAGTTACGGTGTTTTGGATTTGCATTCATTATAGACT
Source organism: Phocides pigmalion okeechobee (assembly GCA_018251015.1). NCBI lineage: Eukaryota > Metazoa > Arthropoda > Insecta > Lepidoptera > Hesperiidae > Phocides > Phocides pigmalion. The sequence continues at coordinate 11,625 of DWON01006941.1, forward strand.
TTTAGTCCTTATAATACATGCTAACTTTTAATCCATATTTATTCAGTGCTGGAACTCTCAGATTTATTACGATAATTGCCAACTACGCTGGTGCTGGCAACTAACGTGTGGATAACTAACCTTTTCATGACACATAATAGAGTATTCTCCGGTGTTGATAATATTTCCTGACGTGAAGTGTTAATTAATTTCCAATACACACGTAACTTCGTAAAATCAGAGGTTTTGAAACTGAAACTGTTGATAAATTTATGGAAATTTCGAGAGGAGGCTCGGAGGCTTGAGTTTCGTACCGGATTTTCAGAATACATTAACTCCATCATTACTTTGATAAATAATCCAAATATTATTTATTTATTGTAGTATCATACGACATACGACATTATTCTATGGTTCTACTTGTGCTATTTGTTTGTAAAATGTATTCTATAGAAAGAAGTATATTCTTATATACTTCTTTCTATAGAATTATAATAAGAAGTATTAATTTTGAAATAAACCCATTTAATAGCACTTCTTTATTAATAATTTTAACTATTTTAAATGATTAGATGTTTTGAAAATATGAAATAATGTAGAACGAAATGAACTGAGATTAAATATTTGGACCGCAAATAAATGTAGCTTTTAATCAAAATTATAACTTTTAGGACTCTATCTATACTATTTATAGATGTTTACTTATAACTATAATAAATATGGTTGATGTAAAATGTTTTTATTCTTTATTTTATATCCCTTAACATATTAACCTAAATTAATCTACTAAAATTCAAAGTTTAGCTACTAATTTAATATCCCGTGACTATTCAAACAAGGAAATTTGATTCCAAATAAAGTAGAGCCACACACCAGTCATCAGACTAAACTGATATACACACATATATTTTATATAAATACTTACATAAATCATAATATTACACCTATATAAAGACAAACACTCCCTTCACATAAATATTTTACCGGGGTGGAAATCCAACATAAAAATATGTGCACTAAATACTAGACTCAGACCACGACAGTCATTTTAAGTATAATAAATAAGCAGTTACTCGCAGCTTTGTTCACGTGACTTATGTATCAAGTATATCGGTATTTAACTTATGATTACTATCACATAGCTGGGCAGTAGTTGTGTCTCAGGATGAAACGTCTTTACATAGTACTTTAGATGATGGGATGGCGCACGAATGTAAAGTGCAATAATCTAATGAGTTCGTGCAATGTTCATACACATACAACCTACCGGCTCACATGCCCATGTACGAGACTGCACCCTCCATTTGCGACTCTCTAAAGGCCGCCAATCCCTCAAAAACATATCAGGCATGCCCGAACTCCGAATAACTAAATTTGGGTGCAGCATGACAGACGCATGGCCTTTTACAAGATTTTAAGTGACTTCGTTTCAAAATAACTGACAATCTAAGGCTTCAAATACTTCAAATAAGCCAACCAGGCTTAAGGCTTTAAGGCTTTGCAGGCCGTTAAAAAAATTGACAATAATTTCTAATAACCACATAACTTTGAAAATGAGCCGTAACAGTCAGGACTTCGAACCCTCTTACTCTTTACCACTACACTATGCCTTATTTATTTTAAACACCCAGAAAATACATACATGAAATAGCACCTCAGCAAGTTTGGTAACTTAAAAATCTTCACAAAATAGGTCAATCAATGATGGGGTCATAAAATGAGACCCGTAAACAAAATTCCCTCTATTTTAACTCGTCTGTTTTAATGGGCTTTAAAATCTGTTTGCGATT
>DWON01006942.1:0-13393 GCA_018251015.1 Phocides pigmalion okeechobee
GTGCCAAATCTCGGCAAGCGTCCTCCTTTTAGTCGCCTCTTACGACAGGCAGGAGATACCGTAGCGCTATTCTGGTCGCGCGCTACAGGGACATAGCTGTGGAAAACATAATATTAGTAGTTAAGTATTAAGTAAAGTTATTGACCAGTTTTAATATACATATTTTGCGTATTTATGAAGTTAATCGATAGTTCATTTGTACATGTCGCTGTAGAAAACATAATATTAGTAGGTAAGTAATATACAATTCCGTTGCGACTGTGATTAATTGTTCTCGTAAAGTTATTGACCAGTTTTAATATATTTTGGGTACTTATGAAGTTACTCGATAGTTCATACCTAAACTTTGGTCCTGGTAGATGGCGTTAATGTGCAAAATGATTTTTTAAACTATTATATCTAAAAATATTTTTACATTACTTTGTACGTATGACAAACTTGTAAACTCAAATTTTAAGCTATTATTATGTCTCAGTATTTTTTGATTCAATAAATTTGGCTCTGCTGAATTATAAAATGTGATTCTTAACAATTTTATTATTTTCCGGAATAAAATGTCTAAGTGTTGCCAATTCCATGCGGTAAATGATGTTTCCGGTAAATTTGCTGGCATATTTATTTGGGAACAAAATAATTAATGATTGTTCAAAATGCTTAAATTATTACTCTTTTGTGTGTAGTTATACAGATATTATTAGATAATACTAGGGACCCGGCCAAGGTTCGCTCGGTTAGTAGAGTTTATATTTACTTACATTATTTTTCTTTCATACATCCCGTCATCACCTAGTTGCAAAAACTAACAATAAGAAACATCTATTTCGAAGGAGTACTGAATTACTATATTGAATGTAATTATCTAATTTCCCGCCCAATTTATAAAAAAAACGTGACTTATTATGCACCAAAACTTTCCTCAAGAATCACTCTACCTGTTGTTGAAATCTTTCAGAAAATTTGTATAGTAATTTTTGAGTTTATCGGGAACAAACAGACAGACGCGACGGGGGACTTTGTTTTATAATATATAGAGATTGATCGTGAATGAATTACTTCCATTTGTTTGAAAATAACATGGCATATAAACGCATACATATCTAATGTATGGTTATGGGTGGTAGGATTAGTATCAACGTAGTTGGGGAGTAGTGGTTGCCGGCTACACTCACAAGCGAGGCGACCATCTTAGTCCTCAGGAGTAGCAACGCATCTATTCGTACGTACGGACTTCAGCCCTAAAAAAGGCCTTGTGTATTTTCGTTAACACTTTCCCTTCGATGTACAACACTGGCGTATTAATTGGCGTAACTCGCTTGTGACTTACACACACCTGTGTTGTACGCACAAATATGTATGGATTACGGGCGAACACAAGTGCTGAGTTTACGTCGGCGATACAAGACTGCGGGCGGACTTAACGTCTCTGTATTTGTAGATGATAAACAGATGCTAAAAATACAATATTTTAGTGAATTGTTGGCGCATGTTCAGTCTAGAGAAATAAGCTCCAGTTTAGTGCCGCCTCCCGCAACGTTGACCTGGTCTAATATATGGCGCTGTCGTCTATGTGTTAAAAGCAAAATTGACACGAATATTTTTTATCCGTGCGTCCGATGTCCGCTCCGGAAGTAATTAACCCGTCATCGCCTTGCAGCTGTCCGGGCGAAGGCGCAAATTGATTTATTTAAACAACATAATGTTCATTGTAATAAATTATCATTTTTGTTTTTGTAAACTTTCGGGACAATCCTGTCGTAAGTATTTTTAAAATAAATTTTATAAGTTTGACAATCTTGCAGTTTATAGGCGTAATTATGTACATGTGAAAATTGAGAATATGTTTTGAAAATAATGAAGTCCAAATTTATTACTGCTAATATTATGTATGTTAAATTAGGTACATAATGCTTAAATATACGACTATATAAAAGACTAATAATAGAATATTTTGTTCGTAGATTGTTTGCATTAAAATAAACATGGTAACTCCCCAATCGAATTGATTCTACCACAATCAATATAATAATAAATACTATAAAACAAAGTGACCCGTCTGTGTATCTTATATAAATATTATAAAACAAAATCCTCCGTCGCGTCTGTCTGTCTGTTAGTGATAAATCCAAGAAATACTGGACGGATTTTCTCAGTTTTCAACAACAGGTAGACAGTCCTGAGTAAGGTTTTGAAACGTAATAAGTTACATCTATTAATTAGAAACATCTTTTTCGAACGACTACTAAGTTACTATATTGATTTTTTCTATTTAATTTCTCGCCCAATTTCCAAAAATATTTAACTTATGTAGTTCCTGCGGAAGGTTTTGGTGCATAAGTTAAGTTCTTTTTATCAGTTGAGCGAGAAATAAAACAGTTAAACTCAATATAGTAATTCAGTCGTCGATCGAAATAGATGTTTGTAATTGTTAGTTTTTCCAACTAGGTAATGACTGGATGCATGTATGAAAGAAAAATAATGTAAGTAAATATAAAATCTTACCCGAGCGATAATTTACATGCAATAATCTGATGATCTTAACAGCGGAAACCTTAGACCTAGTCATTTATCGAAGGTTCCTGCGATGTATATGAGTAGCTATTCCAATATATTCCCGTAAGCGAGCACGGTATCGTTTATGGCGTCCGTGAAGCCATTAAGATAGCAGATATCACCATATCAAATAACTTATCAAGCACCCTTGATACGTTATTTGATGTCGTAATCATTTCCGCTCTACAGAATGCGAAGGGAAATAATTTCGAAGATGAAGAGAGGTTCGTTCGTCTCGGGAAAACTAGTTCGATCGAGGAGGTACTACAACCGCCCACGGTACCGTAAAGTATTACTTGTGTTTCTGTTGGAGAGGTGCGGCTGGTTACACTTTGAAGCGAGGTGACCGTCTTAGTCCTCAGGAGTAGCAACGTAACGTTCGAGCTCAGATAGGATTTCAGTCATATTTGTGATTGTAAGTACACGGAAGGCTGCGACTACTTACCATCAGGTTTGCATGTTCCTTTGCTATTATTTTCATATTTAAAAAATTAAATGAATCTTAGGACAACTTACGCATTGCCATTGTTCCTAAACTAGTTAGAGCCCTTACTACTGACCAGACAGCTGATAAACACATACATATGTTTCTAAATAGATAACTAATCTCTAAATATTATATAACAAAGTCCTCCGTCGCGTCTGTTTGTCTGTTCATGGTAAACTCAAAAAGTACTGGAAGGTTTTTCTCACAGTTTTAAACAACAGGTAGAGTGATTCCTGAGGAAGGTTTTGGTGCATAATAAGTAGATTTTTTTTTAAATTGGGCGAGAAAATAAATAGATGAATTCAATATAGTAGGTCAGTCGTTGTTCAAAATAGATATTTCTAATCGTTTTTTTTAACTAGGCAATGATTGGATGCATGTATGAAAGGAAAATAACAAAAATAACTAAAAACTCTATTACCCAATCGAAGCTGGCCCGATCTAGTATATAATATAAACAAATGCTTTGGAGAAATCAGTAAATTACATATTTTCTATATAATTATAAAGTATTGGTTGATAAAATACAGCTTTTATACATGCAGGGTAAGATACGTTTGGAAAACAAATCGCCGTGAACAGAATATCTTACTCGTTTCCAAGTCAAAAACGCCCTTACTAAACCCGCAAACATTGAAAATAAGACAAACTCTGCAGGTCCGGACTCACCCCGACGATTGGTCCACCCTAGACAGAGATACCGATACTCAGATGACGCAGCTAGAGCGAGACGACCGACCCTCTCCTTTCATCCCTTTGGGCAGCAATCCGTGAAATTAGAGTCGTCTAAACGAATCTAACGATTATTTTATTATCCCTTTTGCGCTAAGATTTGTTCCTTGCTCACTCAAATAAAAATAAAAGGTGAATAAGGCGTTGCGAGGGTCAGCGTACATAAATTCTGGAGCGTTTACGGCCCGTATTGGCTATTGTCCGGCCCTTTAGCCTCGTAGCTCCGAATTTAGCGATTCTGAGCCGGCGTTTTTAGGCGTTCCGTTTTTGGGAATCATTATAACTTATTTATTTAATATTTTGTTTGAACCAGTGATAGCTTAATTATTTTTTTACCTTATTACAGATTTAGGCTTAAGATTCGTGTTATGAATAGTTGCAAAGTTATATTCTTATTAGAATTTAATGGTCATTTCTGTTAACGGTAAAGGAGAGTATTGTAAGAAACTAGTATGCCTGACATTTTTTCGTAAGATGTCAAAATTATATGAATCTGATCAGTGTTGTGGACTATGGCCTAATAATTCTTATTACGAAACACGTGCCTAGCAATGAAAGAGTTGAGTTGAGTTCAATTAAGTTGAGTTGAGTTGAATTGAGTTGAGTTGAGTTGAGTTGAATTGATAGTAAAACTTGTTTACTTAACATGAAACTTAATTAAATGCTTCATAAACACAATTGTCAAGATCTTGTATGTTCCAATTAACCTTTTGTTAGTAAGAAAATCGTCTGGTGGTATAAAGGTGGTAGAGCCGTTAGAGCTCGCCCGGGGCGGCACCACTGCCACCGTCATAACCCGCCGTAAAGCAACATGTTCTTCATGTATTGTGTTTCGATTGGGGAGGTTTGCTTGCCGGATACACATTATTGGAGGCGACCATCTTAGTCCTCAAGAGTAGGAACGTATTCGCGTCCATTCTTAAACAGAACTTCTGTTCTTTTTAAGATTGGACGTAGTTGTCCATGGGCCACCACTTTACATCAGGTGGCCTGCATGCCCCTTTCGTACTCTATCATAATAAAAAAAAGTCTATAAAATATTTTTTTTTTATTATGTAGTGATTTTAATTGAATTCTTTGTGTGAAATTTCTTTCTTTATCTGGCAATAATGAAGTCTAGTCTAAGTAGTTTTATTAATATAAACAAAATCTTAGGCAAAAATAATTTTAAATGTGTGGTTTTTGTAGTCAGAAATTTTTTCTTTGCTATACTTATTAGTATACTAAATCTTTTTATTACAAAATGCATTCTAGGACTTATTAGAAAGTAAGTATATCGCCGTTTTTCTAAGGTTTCTTGAGTCTGCTCCGGTATTATCAAGTCTTAATCAGGTTTCTACATTCTTCCTTAAATATTCTTTGCCTTGCCTTGTCTGATTGGTGGAATAAAAAATATTACAGCCTGTTAACGAACAATAAAGAAATGAAGAAATTTGAGGATTGGTATTTTTTTGAATAAGCTTTTTTGAAAATAAATACCATATAGAAAAGGTTAAATTAAACAGCTGATTTCCAAAATAGGGCCTTTATTATACAAACTTTTTTATGACTAAAGGTTATTTTGAGAACAGGCTCCGTAACTAAGACTATTTAAAACATCAAAAGACTTAAAAGAATACCAAAAACAGAGTAAAAAGCAACTTCACAACTTAAACTTAACCCTTAAATGCTTGCTATTCATAACGGGTAGCTCCGGGTTGTTTTCACGTAATTTCCGGCTTGTAATTAAAAAGTCAGTCAGCAATGTTGCCAACATTAAGCCCCTCATTTACAAGCGCCACTTCCGCTTCCGGTAGGCTGCTTTTATGTAATAAACACCCGGAAAGTTGGCACTTTACAGATTTAGAATTAGAAGGGATGGGCGAGCTGTTTTTAGACGTTCTAAAAATAATTCACGGGTTTAAAAGGGTAAATGGTCTTATAGGAATTAGATATATTGCTTGACATCACGAAAGTAATAGAAATATGAGGTTTAGAGTTGCATATATGTGTGCACAATTGATTATTATAAACAAATACATATAAATAAATTTTAATTGTCTGTTTGTATTTATACATTAACTGCAATTTTATAACTGATTTGCACTAAAGTAATGTCTTTTCTGATTTGTTTATACATATATAGAATATCTTCACTCTCTATCACTATAGTCCATGGAAATTTGTATCCAACTGCATTAACATCGAGAGTCTTAACTTAATCACATTGGAACGCAAGTAAGGTTCACGCTAAAATATGTGGTACCTCCCCGGTCGAATCGTATCTCTACCCCTTAGTTTTCAGTTGCTTTATATAGTCAGTTACATATATCTATTAGTAATAGTGATTACGCAGTGAGGACACAGAGTAGCTTGTTTGCGATTTCCTACTATAAAAGTGATTTCTAATAGTGTATACTAATTACACCCGTGTGAGTACTCATACACACATACACGCACACACGTACGGTGTGTGCTTACACACATGTACAAGGACTAAGTCGAATAGAACTGTGATATCGTTTAACATAACTGAGAACACGCACCCATGGAACCTTGCCCGTTCCGACCAAATTACACTTCTCCATTTTCTTCATTAACAAATTGATGGCTCACATTCCAAACTTTGTGAATTCAACTCTACTGTATTAACTTAAAGTCGAATATCGTTTGCACTTTTGACTAGTCCTCAGTACGCCCAAAAGATAAGGTCGATTTCGGGCGTATAATATACAGTTTCGCGATTTTTGACCTTAGGAAATAGAAGTTAAAACTTATAATGGCTTGACAATAAGAGTGGAAGGGGGTTGCGGTCCAAGTTTGTAATTAATAAACCCTCTCGATTACAAGTGCCTTTCCTCGAGTTTAGGGAAGCGTGGTAGCGTCTGGTGTGCGGATTTTAGAACTCTACATTATAGTTAAATTATGAGCAAATTAAGGGAGCTTAGAGCCACATATTTTAGTTAAATTATAACTAGTGACCCGTCCCAGCCTTGCTCGGTTAATAGAGTTTATATTTACTTACGTTATTTTTCTTTGATACATGCATCCAATCATTACCTATGTAGTTACAAAAACTAACAATTACAAACATCTATTTCGAACGACGACTAAATTACTATATTGAATTTAATAACTCACCCAACCTTCAAAAGTTTTAATTTATTATGCACTTAAATCTTCGTCAGGAATCACTCTACATGTTGTTGTAAACTGTGAGAAAATCCGTCCATTATTGAGTTTATTATTGTATTATAATTTTTAGAGACAATTACAAGCGCCTTTCCTTGAGTTTAGAAAAGCGTGGTAGCGTCTGGTGTGCGGATTTTAGAACTCTACGTTATAGTTAAATTTTGACCAAATTAAGGGAGCTTAGAGCCACATATTTTAGTTAAATTATAACATAACTAGCGGGCCCGGCTTCGCTCGAGTAATAGAGTTTAGATTTACTTGATATTGATGTGAATGTGTTTGATGAGAACCAAATTAAAGCAATAAAAAACAATTACGAAACCTCTTCAACAGCTTAGGCGTGATTCACGCGTATCGACAGACATCTACCATTTCCTCTGTCGTTTTGTTTACATAGATTTTTATAAATCTCTTTTAGTCTTATACGCAGGTATTTTTGATGTGTTAACGCTTGTCAAACAAGTGTCGTTAGGCTCTACATCCCCAACATACAAGGCTTTACGCAAATCCCATCCCCTGTTTACAACCCCGTGAGCTAATGCCTGCACTCGAGCACCTTTGCGTTTATTCTAGATAGACTTTTGTAAGCAAAAATATCGTCGAACGTTCTAAATCCATAATCGAGGCACCAAAAATTTTAACACACAATTGATAACAAATAAAATCCGTTTTTTTTATAATTTAAGTGTCAAAGGAACATGCAGTCTGCAGACTATAATTTATTTTGTTTGTCTATGCATGTGTGCGCGATAATCTCAGAAACAGAATAACCGATTTCGGTGCGATTTTCGCTAATATATTGCTAAGTTTCCCAATCGGTGAATAAATAATGTTATGTCAATTAAAAGTTCTGATACATAAGAACTTTTTCTGTTAGAAAATCTGGATAAACCCTAAAATTACGGGCACATAAATGAATTTGCAGACAGTAGCAATATAATGTAACTAGTGGTACATACTATTGTCATCGCCCAAGAGATCAGAATGATGAATATCTTCTCCAATCGCCAACGTTGTCAGTTTATGATACAAAGCTATACACACAATAGTGAGATGTGATATTGTTTTATTATGTACTCAATTAGCAGGGACTTTTATTCTTTTATTATCATGCAATTCGCATTTGAAACGATCTCATGATATAAGAAAGGTTTAATAAAAAAAGAGTTACAGAAAAACTTTCTGAATGGACAAGGAATGTGTCTGGTAGACTCAAAGAACCATAGAATACTTTATGAATTTGCACTTGGATGAGCCTTATATGTTTAAAATCAATAATTTACTTATTTCCACTTAAGCCGCTTTTGATGATATCTCCTTCTTAAGGTGAGGTAGAGTTTGCTCTTAATGTTAAGTCCTCTTTTATAACACATTTTTGTTGTTGGTATATTGTAAAATAAATAAGTAAAATTAACGTACAATGTGCGTAATTTCCAATATTCCTAACTTACGCTATGTAAATAACCTCTGCACATAATTGAAGGACACTGTTCAGCGGTTCTTCCTATGCGTTGATTTCTGGGCTCTGGGTCTGAGAATCGGTTTTCTTTTTAGGTTTAGCGGTTTCGGCTGTGCATTGATTTTTGGGCCTTGGGTTTGTAAATCGGTTTTCTTTTTAGTTTCAGCGATTTCGGCCCTGAATTGATCTCTGCCCTCTGGGTCTATAAATCAGTTTTCTTTGTAGGTTCAATCAATAGGATCTTTGGGATCTGGGTCTGTTAATTGGGTTTCTTTTTAAGTTCATCAGTTGTTCCTGTGCGTTGATTTCTGTGCTCTGAGTCTATTATTTTTGTTATGAGGAGTTTTATATTATAAACCATGGTTAATACTGTTCAGTATTATCCTGCGTCTGTTTGTATAGATTATTTATAGTGTTTTAATACGATGTCAATTAGCGAGGCACGCTTGGCACACACTACACGGAACAACTTGGCTATGGACAGATTGACGGACCAAACACATTTTGTTTTGTCAAATCAGCTGTGATAAAAGTAGGGCTGTTGAGATTTAACTTTGCAGTTGTCAGCGATCATCTCAGTTTTCCGTAGCAACGCATTTCTGAACGACGTTAGGCCGGACTTTAGTTTTGTTTGAGGCTGGACGTTAAATTAGAACTGAAAAATATGTTGCGATTGTCGACTACAGTTATAAGGGAGACGATATTCATAGTCCTCAGTAGCAATGCCTCTATGCATTCCGTTAGGCCGGACTTTAGTTTTGATTGAGGTCGGACGTAAGACTGAAAAATTTAAGTTTCTATTGTCTGCTAGGTACAGTTATAAGCGAGGCGACTATCTCAGTCCTCTGTAGGATCGTATCTATGCACAATGTAAGACTAGTTTTGTTTGACGTCGGACGTAAAATTAATGTTGAAAAAAGTTATGTTGCGGTTGTCGAATGTCGACTACATTTACAAGTGAGGCAACCATCTTACGATATAAGTCCGGACTTTCGTCTTATTTGAGTACGTAAGGCTGAAAAAATGAAAGAGCCGAGATATGTATATTTTTAATGAACAAAGTGTTAACAATTTTCACTATTTCTTCAAGAAGTTTGAAAAAAATAACATCTAATCATAGTATAATATATACGTAGTATATTTACTTGTTTATTACATAATGCCCGTTCACGTCAATCAATATCAAATTTCCATTTGCATAAATGACAACTGACATTTAAAAAGAATACCTGTCAAATTAAGAACTTTGTTTTTTTTAATCCGGTTAAAGCAAAAGATATAAATCTAAGGTTAAATATTTTAAAATTTAGTTCAACCCTAGTAAGGTTATCTGTCCACTGCAATTATAATAATTAATATACTCTACATTAGATGCAATGAGATTTAATTACGATGTAAGTATCTTTGATCTCGCAATTATACAATTGTTTGATCTTCAGACCCATTGTTGATGTCTAATGATTTTGCTTTTATTAGTTTTGTTTTCCCACTTAAAATATAATGAATTTGTTATTTATGAATAATATTTTTACTGGGTAATATAATAGTTTAATAAAATAGTACTTAAATTTGCTTAAAACAATATTTGAAGTAAATATATTGTATATTTATTATTTTTTAATTATTCAAAGGACGTTGTTTTATCTTTATATGAAATTAGATCAATAACTGACTGCGTAATTGTTAATAAGTTTGATCTATGTACTTTTTATAACCAAGTTGTACTTTAAGGAATACAAACGACCTTCGGAACCTAAATCAAAAATTTAAGACGGCATATTGATATTTAGTATCTATATATGTTATTATAGAGGGTTGACTATGGTTTTTCTGGGAGATATCGCTGCCATATAATCTGACATAAAGCTATTGCTGGTTACCGGATACATTTACAAAAGTGCCGGAAATCTTTGACGTGATCGCAGGTATAGGTAAATTTCAATTGTGTTTCAACAGATGAAGCGATCATTTAAGATGAAGTAAACTGCACGTCCTTAATCTCTTTTATGAGATAAAAACATAATAGTTTAAAGATATTAATTTAACCACTACCAAGTAAGTACCAATTAGTTTAAATTAGCCCGGATCGAATCTTAGTTTTACTCGGGAAGTTCGGGTTTAGAGTTAAGAGCTTCTACCTCTACCTCTGAATTTTAAAGTTACGAGCTTGTTATACACCATTTATCATGCTTTAACGATGAAGGAATACGGCGTAAAGAAACCTGCATGACTGTAAGTTGTCCATTAAATTCTCAAATGGGAATTTGTTTATTCGCACTTGGCCTAACGATCTATGGTCTAACACTTCTTATGCTGTAAAGAGACCGAGCCTGGAGAGAGATGGGTTGATAATTATAATCTAGATTTGTTTTAAAGCTCAACCTTGACGCTTGTAACTGAGAGCGATTACATTTGAGCGTTGTATTTCGTGGCTTTCGAGTTAGCTTGCAGTACTAAACGATCGTAAAGTACATTTAATTTAGTTCGTGTGTGCGATTCGTTTACGCACTCGATATATCTGTCATCGAGACATCTGCTCGTAATTTTACCGCGTTAATTCGCGCAAAGTGATGTGGTTGACAGACTTTACGAAAAACAACGTAAACGAATCACGCGTTCAAGGAAAAGTAAACTTAATTACTACGAGATACGAATTAATTCAGCTTAAAATGTTAAGTGTTTAATGACATTTCTTTGTTTTGAAGGATTTTCTTGTCGTAAATGTATTTTCCAGCGTATTCGGCGTATTAATTTGTCTTTAGTCAATAAAATTGAAATATGATTTTTTGTATTATGATTGTTTTAAGTCGGTGGAAAGTCGTAAAATTGTTTTTACGCACTAATATGTGGTTATAAATGTTCGTATATAGGTATATACTATCTATATAACTAGTTGCTGTCCGCGACTTCACGTGGGTTACTGTTTTCGAGATTTTCCAGATGCTCTAACAGTAAAAAGTTTGGATGTACATCCGTAACATTAAAATTGATAGAGGCTTTTTATTTATCGACTGATTGAAATGAAACGAATATGAAATGTTAAGTGAAGATTTTTAGAATATATTAATGAAACCGCAATAAAATTGGTCAAGTCGTTTCCGAGATTTGCGCGCACAAACGAACAGACATACAGACAAAACTTTTAATCATTATTGTTTTGGGATATATTGCGTTCATAAAGACCACTTATAATACGTTTTGTTATATACCTTCCATGTACAAACTGCGATCACTCAAAAAATATTTGTAAAAATATATTGTACTAATTGTTCTTTAATTAAACATGGATTTACACGATACACGCTTAATTATATTTATAAACAAAATAGTCCTTTACAAACAAGATTGAATTTTCAGGGCCATTTTATAGAGGCCTTCAACATTTTATAAATATCGGCAATCCAAAATAAAAAATCGTTAATAGTGAGTACCGGGTACATATAAATAAAAGGAATTTTATAGAGCCCTCTTCCCTAATATCCCTAAAATCATGTCTGTAACTTTCTACGTCCTACTGGTGAGCATTGGTAACCTGTCACAACTGATAAAGGCTTGTCTATACGGTGAGGCCTCGTGCATACTCTACCACTCCCCAACGTTCTCCAACATGTCCTATAAGAACTGGGAGTATAAATAAAATTTTACAAGTAACCGTTACATTAATTACTCCTTATTTACCAACTTCTCCATACAATTTCCCATAGCAGGTCAAGGTTACTATCTCAGAACTAAAATATTTGGGTTGAGCCCACAGCACTAGCCAAGTGCAAATTGGTAGACTTCCTGCAAAGATTATGGAGGAAGCTCAGGCATACAGGTAAAGATTAAGCATATGATGATTATGTTATAATACCCATTGATTTTGAAAAATTGGAAAGATTCCAACCCCAAGACCTCAGCGTGACAAGTCAAAAGACTATCATTAGGTCTAATCTATCGGTAATGCTTAGATGATTTTAAACGAACATAATGTCTCCTCATAAACCTTTAATGTTCGACAAACTATTTCAATTGCCGGTGACAAAAAGGCTGGTTCATATCTCGCGATTGCGATTGCTATCCAGCGCGGGAATGCAGCTAGTTTTCTTGGAACCATGCCGCATGGGCACGGACTCCCTTTAGATTGTTTAGGTTAGGTTTTTATTGTAATTAGTATTTCAATTGAACAAGTAAGAACATAACAACAATTTTAAACAAGTATAAGCTTAAAATACAGGTTAAAATGATTTTTTTGTTATTAAATAAATAAAACAATAATTTTAACAATATCTGTAATATAGATTAAAAAGAAAATACGACTGCTATATAATCAAGAATAATATATGTTTGTTTAATGTTGTAAATTTAAATGTTGATAAATATTGAACTAATACTGAGCTAATAAGTTAATACGTAATTATTATGAACGAGCCAGCGAATGTTTACTGCTCTGCTACCACGTGTTTTGACACAGGAGCTTTGATATCGATTTGACACTTATTAATGTTGATTTTATCGCCATTACGCGGTTTCGTAGCTCGTTTAATGTCACGCCTAAACACTACGCCAATTTTCCTAATATTTATATATCCTGTCGGCCATTAGAATCAGTATCTTACTAATTTTACAGAACACAAAACAGCCATAAATTAAATTTTAATGTTTCCGGACGCACAAATTTGCTGCCAATGTTGCCACATTAAAAATTAATAGCGGTTTTAAAACTATTTCGCACTAGCAACACTCGCGTGCCGACTGAGAAGGAAGCGGATACATCTATTATATCATCTGAAAAACATGAAAATTCTTATTGAAATGGTCGTAAGGAAATTATAAAATTAATAATTTATGTGATCTATATTTGCGTTCGATGTCTTTGTTTATTTATATCACGACGATTTTACAGCAATACGGAGCTGTACAAAGTAAAAACAGACCAACTAATTTTAAAATGGAAGAACTATAGTTCGATAGGGGAGCTACCACCGCCGCCCTCATAATCCGCCGTAAAGCAT
>DWON01006943.1:0-13393 GCA_018251015.1 Phocides pigmalion okeechobee
TCGACGGGGGGGGTACCCCCCCCGCCCTCATAATCCGCCATAAAACATTACTTGTGTTTCGGTTGGAGAGGTGCAGTTGCCGGCTACACTTTGAAGCAATACGGCCATCTTAATCCTTAGGACTAGCAACGTATCTACGTTCACGCTCAGATAGGATTTCTGTCGTGTTTGTGGCTGTACGTGGATGTTTATGGGCTGCGACTAATTAATATCAGGTGGTGTGAATGCTTGTTTGTTACTCTTTTCACATGAAAAAAAGCATTTTCTACATATTGGAAGAGTATCACACAATCCACAAGATATTAAAAAGTCATTGTTAAATTCAAATACTACATAATTGTCATGAATTGTCACTCATGTCAATATCACTCAGAACCTGCCGAAGTACAGGCTAAATTAATATTAAAATATTTTTATTCATAGTGGCTACAGAACCCTTTTTGAACGTCAATTAATTACCTACTACTACTTGTAAGGTGTTTCGTTTTGGAGAGTCGGCGATAGAAACTCCAAGAGTCGATCGAGGAAAATGTTTTGATTCGATTCGTCATGCATGAGCATCGCGGAAAGAATTGTACGTATTTCTTTATTCTCTCTAATCTGTAATCGCGTGTAATATAGAATCTTTACTCATTAACTTTCGCCACTCGACACGGCGCCGTAAATCAGTCCGCGACCCTAAACATTGATTTACGCTCCACTGGCGCTCGTAAATCGATCGTTTCCTCTAATTGCCGAAGCAGCAGTCGTTGTACCGCAAATTGGCCTAATTGCCGTGCACCCGAAATTCTTCGACAAGGAAATCATCAGTCAATCCGTCGATATACTTTGGGGAAAGGCTCATACATTTGTAATCGGAAATACATTTGCTGTCATGTTGGACTTACATCTTTGACAACCAAATGCAGTCTAGTGATACTCAAAAGATTACTATGTAATGCTGAAAGTTAATTTTTATGAATTCTGACTTCACAAGCTTTCTTTATATTTAAAAGAGTATTTGAATTTGAAGAGTAAATACTCTTTTTCAGAATCAGTTACTTAACGATTACGATATTCATAATTTTAAATATGAAAATCGACCTCAAAAAAAAACTTTTTCGCTTTACTAATTTAAACTTAACTTCAATGCAGAATTTCATCCTCTATTATTCTACTTTTGGGATTTTCATTTTTGTTATATTTATTTGGAACCAAACGGAAAATGAAGATTTCTAAAATAAAAATAAATCGGTTAACATTATGGTAATTATGCGGTAACAAACATAAAAAAAACATTGAAAATGAGAACCTCCTTTATATTTTGATGTCTGTTAAAAATTCTACTATGTAACACAAATTTAAAATTACGCCGTTTTAAAATTATCGCTGTTTTCAAAATTAAAAACACGATTAGTTTCAAAATCCGGAAATCAGTCAATCCAAGCGGATTGTGTTGCTCTTTCAGCTTTCTTGTAATACAGCAAAAAATATTTCTCTTTTTCTATCTGTGACCTTAAAATTGTGATCGTCTTAGAGATGACCGATAACTTCATTCCTTTACCCATTTCTACTATCAAATAGTTCTTGAATCATAAAAGCTAACAAACAGTTCTAAAAGTAACAAAGGAACCCTTTGGTCTACCGTCTTCCATACCAAGAAGTTATGTCCTCAGTATCAAAGGATTTATATCGTCGGAGCACAAAAACCAACAAAGGCCTCTAAAGGTCCCGAAATTCCTCCCGTATTGTCCTGTAGGCAGGGAGCGATTTGAATGGAGTCAAATATATTGGCGTCGTAAACTAATGAAAAGCTCCCCTTGTGGTGATAACATTGGCGTGTTGTGTACATCTGCGTTGATACAAATTGTGCGATTTGATTTATTTAATCCTGAACTAAATTCTAGAAAGTACTAGATTTTTCTTAAGTCAGAAGGATGGTAAATATGCAAGTCAGTTAATGTAAAGTGGGTGCATCCATGTTAGCAGTCCATGGACTTCAACTTTGAAACTTAACAAGTCTGATGGGAGGCCGAAAGTTGAATTGCTGACTCCGTGACTCCTAAAGAGTAAATTGGCCGTCTCCGCAGCCAGGTAGCCAGTAATTATATCTCTCTATCAGAAACACAACAATTGTACTATAGATTCGAACCTAAAGATTTTTTTAGTTCAACTATTGTCCCTGCAATTTGAGACCAATTGTAACCAATTACTTGCAGAATAGGACTGTTACCTGAAATTTATTACTAATGCATTGCTACATAACTGAACTGTGATGAAATGATTGTAAAAGGGAATCTGCCTCATAAAATCTTTCAAATCAGAACAGAGCGGCAATATACTACTGTTATTAAGCAGAAGCAGTTAAGGTCGCAGATTTATCCATCTTAAAGTAGGAAACAACGTAAAAATATGAAGAAAATGTATGTTTGAGGCATCCTCGCAGTCCTTCCAACATGTAGGCTCACGAGAACGAATTATCGCAGTTTTTTATGTATGAAAAGTAGTAAAAGGGCTTTCATGTCCATCTGATGATAAATTATCTCTGTAGCCCATGGATATCTAAACGTCAATCCTAAAACAGGACTAAGGTCCTGCCTGGCGTCACGCATATACGCTTTTCACTCCTAAAGTCTGATTTGGTCGTCTCGCTTGTAAATATAGCCAACAAACGCACCCCACTAGTCGCACACACCGCTTTATGGCGGACTATCAGAGCGGTGGTGGTACCTCTCCGCCGAACTGTTGTTCTACCATCTTATTTAGTAAGATAATGTTACCTAAAATAGTATTACTAAAGAAATCCTATATAAAGAGATATAAACACTAACTACAAAGTTATCATATAGGATTACAATTTAAAGGAACAGCTGTATCAATTAGGTCGGAGTGTATCTGAGCCGCGAATTAGGCCGCGCACAGACTCAGGGCAGACGCGCGGGCACGTTCTTGTAGAAATTATTGTGTGGATGTGGTCTTATAAGCCACATATTATCTTAATATATAAAAATTAATTTTTGTCTGTATGGTATGTCCTGTATAGAGTCGTAAACTATACATTTGATCATGCGATAATCTTTAGCAAAGTTGTTGTGCATGAGCCCATGAAGATTTCTGAGTTGGTTTTTTTTTATTGTGTAAGAGTAAGAAACGAGCATGCACGCCACCTGATGTTAAGTGGTCATTGCAGCCCCTGGACAATCACGTCCAATCTCAAATAGGACAGAAGTTCTATTCAAGGATGGACGCGGATGCGTTCCTACTCTTGAGGACTAAGATGGTCGCCTCCAATTACGTATATACGTATAATTATACTCAAATAGAAATATAAATAATGTAATGCAATAATATTTCTGTAGAACGTATTCACATTTTTTAGTGTTTCGTCGGTTTTTTCCTTAAACAAGTTGGATGGAGTATAGACGTATAAAAAACTTAAAAGATACCACTTTGAATTTGGAATTAAAATGAAAATAAATATTTTCAATAGTAATCTAATAGAAATTCTAAATCGAATAGGGTTCTCATCTGAGACAGTCCTTAGGTACGTTCCTTTTTCTGAGGAGTAAGTTGGAAAATTAGTAACGCGTTGCCTAGGTAGATAACACTTTTCTAATCTAAGGTAAATGTGGCTTTTTGTACATATAATAATAAAATAAAATAGTATATGTGTAAAAAGTAAATTTGCTGCTGTTATAAGAATAATTGGTTACGTGGAACGATGAATCAGTAAGTTCTTGGATGAAATATTGGATTTCTGTTAGCTCTAGGGACAGAGCTTAACCGAGCCTAATGGCGAGCAACCTGTATGTCGGTTGGAATCCGTTAAAGCCTCTAAAGTATCTGTTTTTCTGCTTGATGCTGCTATTTAGAACAATATTAATCTAACTGTTATATTAATCCTTATAGAACAATAATTTAGTTTTGTTTTATGTTAGAAGAGTTGTAAACAAACATGCAGGCTTCATAGGATTATAATGTACATTTCTTTTGAGAGTACAGTAGCTGACTAGCCCATGGACAACCACGTCCAATCTAAAATAGAATAGAAGTTCTGTTTAAGGATGGACCCGGACGCGTTCCTACTCTTGAGGACTAAGATGGTCGCCTCCACTAATGTGTACCCGGCAACCACATCTCCCCAACCGACACACAATACATGAAGAACATGTTGCTTTACGGCGGGGTATGAGGGGGGCGGGGGGGGCGCCCCCGGGGGGCTCTAACGGCTCTACCATCTTGATAATCATAATCGTATATATCTAATATATAAATAATAATCGTTCATTTGCGACGATAGTGTGACATTTCGGGTTTTGATTTTTTTTGTTTAAAATGTATTTCTTTAACATACAATACCTTTACATCAATTGTTGCATTATTTGACCTAAAATATGATCTAACAATATTACGTGCTATATTAAACACCTTAAAATCATAACTTTATAAATATTCGCCTGTTAAAGCGAGGGTTTTAAGATATCACTTCAACACCATCGCCTCCCCTAAGTTATCACCGCCACCCTCATAATCCACTCTAAAAAAGTTCATGGGTTTCAATTGCCGACTACAGTTACAAACGAAGCGACCATCTTCACGACGTCAGACTGACTTCAGGCTAGTTTGAAGTTGGACTTAATGTCCACGGGTTACAAAGACCATTTAACATCAGAACGACTGCAAGCTTGTTTACTAAGAAACTAGAAACATTTTAATCCGTATTTAATTCAAGTACACTTATTACGTACACACTTAAGACCTACATAAGTAGCTTTCTTCATATGAGAAGAGTAGCAAACGAGCATGCAAACCACCTGATGTTAAGTAGTCGCAGCCCATAGATGCACGCACAACCACAAAGACGAATGTAGAACGTTGCTACTCCTGAGGACTAAGATGGTCGTCTCGCTTTAGTGTAGTCGACAACCGCGCCTCCAACCAAAATATAAGTAATGCTTTACGGCGGATTATGGGGGCGGCAGTGGTACCTCCCCGGTTGAACCATAGTTCTCCCACTTTTAGACTTTAATCTTTAGCTGAGATA
Source organism: Phocides pigmalion okeechobee (assembly GCA_018251015.1). NCBI lineage: Eukaryota > Metazoa > Arthropoda > Insecta > Lepidoptera > Hesperiidae > Phocides > Phocides pigmalion. The sequence goes on from DWON01006943.1 coordinate 5,024, forward strand.
AGAAAATCCTACAAACATTCTAACATTGGAACTATCCAGATCTGGTAACCTTATGACGTCACACAATGCAAGTACTTTTGACCGGGCGAGCCGACGACGGCGCCCTGACCCGGGTATGATTGATTGCGGCCGAACAACCCGGATAAGACAATGTACCGGAAGGAATGACCGTCGAGTTGCTCGGTGTGTTTGATAAAGACGCAGGAGAAACGCTTACCGTCAATATTGTGATGGATTTTAGTTTGATATTAAGTTAATAGACTTTTTGACATGTTTACAGAGTAGTAAACGAGCGTGCAGGTCATCTGATGTTAAGATAACTGTGCAGCCAATAAATATACACATCTAAAGTTAACTAAATGACATTTATTTTATATATAGTCATTGATATAATTATTTTTAACATTAATTATTTATTAGAAAAGATGTGTCTTTTGGAGCATCTTCAGTCGTCTATTCTCAATATAAAAAACCTTGTGATTTAGTAGTTTGTCTTTGGTTATTTAATCCGCCATAACTCGATCTTTGAGTTTTGTACGGAGAAATTTATCCCGGGTTCACCAAATGAATGGAACATCTTAGTCTACAGAAGTAGCAATGCATCTATACACGACTTCTTTTTTAATGTGAAAGGGGAAGAAAAGTATTATAAAGTATAAAGTAATAGCAGCACATAGACATTCACGTGTAACTATAAACACGACCGAAATCCTATCTGAGCTCGAACTTAGATTCGTTGCTACTCCTGAGAACTAAACTGGTCGTCTTGCTCGTAAGTATTACCCGCAACCGCACCTCTCCAACTGAATCACAGGTAATGCTTTACGACGGATTATGAGGGCGGCGGTGGTATCTCCCCGGTCGAACTATGGTTCTCCACCTTTAAACAAATTAAATACCAACATTCGATCCCAAAAAATCCAGTAGAGAAATTCATATCACTGGTCTAACAGTACACACTGAACCGGTATCCAATCTGAATAACGTATTCAATATATACCTATCCTGTATTCGTGTATTCGTGTATTGAATACGTATACAGACGTATGCAAATAACATTCGGTGATACTTCCCCGTGATCTGCCGTAGAATGTTATTGGTATCGGATACAATGGTTTCAAAGAATGCTATTTGTTAGACAAACTCCTCCTGCGCTTATATTAAGTCCCGTCAGGAAATACGTGTCTACTGTAATATTTGATCTCCTAGACCAGGGGTCGGCAACCTGCGGCTGTGTGAATGAAAAGTGTTGGCTCTCTAGTTCTATATACATAAAATGTTTTATTGTCAAAACTCTTAAAATGTAGCCATAGATATAAATATCTATTTTGAATACTGTATTTATATCAATAACTGTAGTTACGTTGTTGGAGCATTTTACTATTATTAGTATTTTAATACTAAAGTATGTTTTCTGTTAAAACAATTGTAAGTTTTCATATAATTACTAATGGTGGCCTCGACTTTGTTAGTGTTTTTGGAATCAATGTAGTGTTATTTACTCCTCATAACAAGAACTATCTGCCAGTGAAAGTTGTATTGAAATCGGAACAATAAGACATAAAAAAATTTTTAGTGGCTCTTTAAAATATGGGAAAATTTGGAAATTCCAACTTTTGGCTCTTCCGTCTTAAAGGTTCCCGACCCCTGCCCTAGACGTATTTATATATAGAATATTCTTTTGAATAGAATATAGTTCTAAATTTTGATAAGCATTATTTAACTTACTAATAAACGCGATAAAGTTTAGAAAGAAATAACGATTCTGACACATCTACATATGTACATGTCATGCTATACAAGATGCTCTTATCTCCAAAGTTCAATTATTTCCCATCAAAAATACAATTCATTACGTGACGTCACATGATTTAAGTGACGTATTTTTTTGTCCGCAACTTTTTAACAGGTGTAACGGTTTTACGCATTGATAAGTGTGTGAGACTCTTAGATTAGAACCTATAGTTACAATATTTTGTCGTGGATAGGCTAGGCTATGTTAAGTTTCTACTATACTAAAAGGGCAAAGGTTTAGAAATGGCCATACACGCGAAATAGGTTTGAGCTATCCAAAGTTTCAATTTGATACCCAATGGATAGTATCGCGCTCTGAATAATATCATACATGTAATATTATGAATAAAATTGTAGCGTCTGTCTGTGATTTCAAAATCTTGAATTAGATAAATGATGTTCTTTCATATTTTGGTTGTAGAGCCGTTAGAGCTCGCCCGGGGCGGCACCACCTCCACTCTCATACCCTGCCGTAAAGCTACATGTTCTTCATGTATCGTGTTTCGGTTGGGGAGGTGGTTGCCGGATACACATTATTGGAGGCGACCATCTTAGCCCTCATCAAAAAAAAAGTTTATTTTATTTTTATTTTCCCTCTTTTAAATGTGAGGGAAAATATGAATAGATAAAAATAATCAACACACAAAAAGACAAACATACATTTTAAAATCCAACAAAGGTAACTAAACTAAATGCATCGTTTTGCATTTCTGTCTAACAGGGAATAGTTCTGCAGACCATCATTCCATTTGTTTCTCAAAATATGTACAACAGATGAAGCCGAAGTCGGAAATATAAGCTACGTTACTTAGATATTCCTATCATATTTTACATACATATACATATCTACAAAGCTCAAGTTTCTCCAATTTAATATAAGGCCAGCGATCGTCAGACCGACGGAACAAGATTTCAATACGAGAAACACTTGGATACGTTCGTATTGACCAGAATACATTGGACTTTCAAGATTGAAGCCTATCTAAGGCGTCGTGCGCACGTTCAGTTTTTTTTAACTGAAGTAGCAATAACTGAAAACCTTGACATGGAACTCTTTGGAATGTGCAAATGAGCTATTTGTCGAAGCCGACGATGATGGCGAATCTACTGGTGTTGCAAATTATCCCAGGCGACGGTGATAGCTTTCCATTGGGTAGCCCGTTTGCCTCGTGACCAGGCTGATTTATATAAAAAAAAACAAATTGTGTTTGCCTTGTGACCAGGCTGATTTATATAAAATTTGAAGGAGGTAGAGCCATTAGATCTCGCCTGGGGAGGTACCACCGCCACCCTCATAACCCGCTGTAAAGCAACATGTTCTTCACGTATTGTGTTTCGACGATGTAGTCTAAATCGAAATTAAGTAGCACTACACTGTCGCTCGAAACTTTATATAATTCTACTATATGTTTATTAAGTTTTACTATATTTTACGATATTTTAATTAATTTTCCGAAATTACTTTCATAGTGTACACATAAGCGATACGAACCTATCTGCAAATTTTCAGGATTCTAGGTTCAGCGTTTACAGCTTTGCCTTAATCTGTGACTCTAAGTCCCATAAAAGAGTAATATAGGCAAGAGCTCTTACATAATTCTCAATATTGTATCGTGGACAGATACTGACACTGTGCGATCTGCCTTATACCTTATGATATAGGATCAACGATCAAGTTCGATAGGTCTGCGGTAAGCTGGCAGGGAGTTACACGAGTCTCGTTAGGATAATATCGTGTGGTGTTTGATAAGGCAACTTGTGTTCATATTGCGAGGGAATCGACTGACGATCGAAGCTATTCTGCTTTGTTCCATCGGTACTTAATTAAGACGGAAACTCGCCTTGATTCTTAATGTGCTCACAATGTAACGCGTACAATTTTTATATTATAGAAATGGCAAATTAGCATTTTCTTTACTTTTGACTGGCGATCCGGTCCAACTTCATTCCTTTCCTTTCCTTCTTTTTTCTTTCATTCATCATCCAATTGTTACCTAGTTGCAAAAACTAATAATTAAAAAGATCTATTTCGAACGACGACTGAATTACTATATAGAATTTAACTATTCGATTTCATGCCCAATTTACAAAAAAAAACTAATTTAATGAATCAATCCACCTATTGTTAAAACTATAAGAAAATCCGTCCAATAATTTTAAGTTTGTCATGAAAAGATAGATAAACAGATCTGACGGTGGACTTTGTTTTATAATATTTAGTGAAGAATAACAAATGAGTTTGCAAGCCTCTTGGTGTTAAGTGGACACTGCAGCTTAGGCATCCACATTCAATCTCAAACCGAACTGATGTCTTCTCAAAATGAATTCAAGTTATATCTGATACATTCTGTGATAAAATCTAGATAGGATTCCGAGGTCCTGTAGCGACTATTAACCTCTTTCCCTGCAGCGTACAACACTATTTTTTATGCGAGAAGAGTAGCAAACGAGCATGCAAGTCACCTAATGTTAAGTAGTTGCAGCCCATAGACATCCACGTATAACAACAAATACAACTAAAATCCTATCTGAGCTCGAACGTACTCGTAGATGCGTTGCTACTCCTGAGGACTAAGATGGTTGTCTCGCTTCAAAGTGAAGTCGGCAGCCGAACTTATCCAACCGAACCACAAGTAATACTTTACGGTGGATTATAAGGGCGGCTGTGGTACCTCCCCGGTCGAAATATGATTCTCTGACCTTTAACACTGCTGTACACATTTGCTTATTCGACTAAAAAGAATGTTGTATAAATAATCCTTTTCAATTTCATAAGGTATTCCGTATCACGAAAACTTGACATATTTTCTGCTCAAATGACAGCAGATATTGGCACAAAAATGTTAACTCAATAACCGGCGATAGCATTGTGTATTACATTAAAATAAGCTCTTGTAATGCCACGATAGGAGAATGGAATGAAAACCGGCAATTCCATTATTTCTTATGTACAACTTGGTACCTACGTCTTCGGTTTGCTATCGCGATCGTTTAACTGGATAAATTGGATTCCATACTTAACCGGTCGAACCTTTTTTATGTCGTCATCAATTATTCCTTTGCAAAAAATCCGTCGGTACGATTGCGCTACCTCCATCTTTCCGGTTCACGGTGGAATGGCAACCGTACCTTCGTTATTTCGTACGATAAAGCAAACTCGAATTTTCCGGTTAGCGATTGGGAATACTGTGCTTGGGTGAAAGGACTGTGTAGGAAATGACACTGTAGCGTGTGTTTTTTATTCGTACGAGTAGTAAACGAGTATGCAAGTCACGTAGTGATACATAGTTTCTGTAGCCACATATAATATGGAACAAGACTGAACCCTGAGGACTGAAATGGTCGCCCTAGAGTGTTCACGAACCATGCAATGTTCTAAATATCGGCAATTAAAAAGTGTTAATCATGAATAGCCGTTATATAGTAACTTAATATAAATTCCGCGTTGATATTAGTTTTTAAATCGTAAATCTCAAAGAGGACTGAAGTTCTGTCTGAGTTCGTAAGTAGATGCGTTGCTGATCTTAGGACCAAGATGGTCGACTTATTTGTAAGTGAGCTGGCAACCGCACATTTCTAAATGCAAGAAAATATTACTGATTTTACCACTTTGCATGTATAAATTACAGAACGTAATAACTGCTAAGACAATCTTAAAGATGAAGTGAAACTCTTATGCTACAAAAGATGGCACAAATCTGATCTCGAAGGCGTGTAATGATATATATTTGAATGCAGTCAATATGCACATAGGAAAAAGTAAAAACATTACGTAGTTTTAACATAACAGCGTCGATTTCCGCAAAGAAAGTTTGCTATTAACTAAAATACATACATTTTATTTTAACGTATCCAATACGCAAAGCTTGTATTGTGATCCTGTTTCCTTGACTAATACTGAGATCAACACAACATGAAAGCTTCAGAGCTTCTGAAAGGACGCCTGTGTACGTTGTAAATATCCACGATGAACGACAAACGACAAAAGGCCGTCAGGGTATTTCCGAGAGCTTTTACGAAAATCGGATATTAAAGAGCGCCGTTTAGGACCGTAGGGCATTCAATATGAGCCTTAAATGTTACTTTTAGGTTAATGGTAGTCGGATATTTATACTAAGTACTTTTAAAAGAAAAATCTTAAGATAAACTTTTTGATTCAAAACTCTTAGAACTGTCGCTGGACAAACATTTGGATTTTGAATAACTTCGAATAATTTCGTGGCAAAGTGATTACTATTCTCAGATAAAAATCGATTTCTATACTCGTCGCCCTCCATTAACTGAACCCTTGAGCGGCAAAATATTCAACATAATCCGCTGTTAAGCGCTACTTTTGTTTCTGTTGGAGAAAATTCGAATGATTATCATATTGTTATTCGTTTTCGAAATTTTCGAAATTCCCGTAATTTACTGATGCTTGTAACTACACCTTACTAGTATGTGATAATTTGTTAACGGTCACGGATTTTGTATTACCTTCTATAAATAAAAAACATATCATAACTTGCCTCGAATCAGCAGTACTTTATTTGCGTTCTAGAGGAATTATAGTGCAAGAGGAAGATACTTTAATTGTTATTGAGTTTTGATACCTTTTTAAACGACAAATCATTTTTATTTTTAATCGTAATTTTAAATTATTACTTATAAGCCAGTTTTACTTCATTTTCTTTTGAAAGAAAGTCTGCAAATAATCGTAATTTAAATAAAATAGATTTTAAATTCCATTTTAAAAATAAATCTTAATTACTTTTTATACTATGTCCCGGGTATTCGCGATTAACGATTTTTGATTTTCAAGTACCGATATCTCGCATTAAAAAATCAAAAACCATCTACGTGAATTATATTTAATCGTGATTCCAAATTTTACCTAACTTTCCGAATATCTTCTCAAAAATATCTTATCTCACGAGTTAGTATAACACTTTATCTGCGTTATTAGGAAATTCTGAAAATAATCTGCTTTAAATTAAAAAAAAAAAATTAGCCTTTTTAAAGGATAAATCGTAGTTGTAATCCCAAATTATTATTTCCTGTATATTATGTTGTAAAACTTTTCCAAATACTCTCATGTCTGCTGCAAATATTCGCATTTGTTGGACACAAAAGGCGGCTACGAGGCACGAGTGTGTTTGCGTAAATCTTAAAGCCGTCTCGGCATACACAGATAGACCTTTGTACCTACTTGTCGAATGCAGGCGCATTTCAATAGGTTTACAAGAAAATTTATCCATCTAGAAATTGTTGTTTTATTTTAATGAAACAGTCATATGTACCTTATGCCCGTGAAGTAATTTTGTAAATAGGACTGTGTCTTAACGGACGTCGGTTGTACCACTTTCCCAGAGGCAGAAGCCAGAAGGTCGAAACCAACTATCGTACAGCGGATGCAGGGGAAATGAGCATATTGGCGGGTACATCCCCAGCCCCCCTACTCAACAGTGGATGAGGGTTAACTTAAATTAATCCGGGATGCAATCCTCAAGATGAGGCGCGGCCAAAGTGGGCATCCTCGAGGCCCTTAATTCGCTCTTAGAGGCTGGGACGTCCAATGATGATGATAACCTATATTTTTCTTTATATTAAATTAATGGAATCCAAATAAAACTGAAGTCCTGCCTGACGCGTTGCCTGATGCGTTCCTACTTTAGGACAGAGATACTTACCTCGATTATAAGTGTGGCCGGCACATGGCACATGGACGTACATATGTACAGGCTGCTACTTTTCCGAGATAAAAAAACACAATCACGACACTCAATTTGGTTTATTATTCAAATACAGACAATATCAATAAGCGTAATCCCAAACCTCTGTCCATAACATCCAAAAACGGGTGTAAGAGTGGTCGAAATGGAGACACTATCGATCCCGAGGGCGGACAATCAAGGAAATTGAAAGGTCCCGGTCCCGACCCGGCGCACCTTGTCTTATCCGGCCGTCCATCACATTCCGGGTAAACCGGTCTATTTCGGTCCCGAGTATGCGGAGTGTCGAACAAAAGTCGTTTTGTTCAATCCAATTATGATAAAGGTAGCAAGATTTTATACGTTTGTGTGCGTGTATGTATTGTTGTGTGTGTGCATTAGCATATGCGTGTGTGCATGCGTTAGCGTGTGTAAGTGTGATAATAGAAGAGATCCACCCTCATAACCCGCCGTAAAGCAACGTGTTCTTCATGTATTGTGTTTCGATTGAGATGGTGTGGTTGCCGGATACACGTTATAGGAGGCGACCATCTTAGTCCTCAAGAGTAGGAACGCATCCACATTTTACAGATAGTTCAAACTTAACATGGACAAAAATATATCAAAATTATTAGATTAAACTAGGAGAATGAATAAATATGAAAAATAAATCCTAAGAAGGGACTCTTGCTTACGAATCATTTTATTATATTAACATTACATTGATTGTATCAGTTATGGTCATAGAATTACTCATATTGTCCCAATTAAAAGAACACGCTGTATAGTATGTACCGTTGTAATAAATTCCGTTATAAATTTTACATACCCTGATTTTTTTTATTATAAAAGAGTAAGAAAAGGGCATGCAAGGCACCTGATTTTA
>DWON01006944.1:0-13391 GCA_018251015.1 Phocides pigmalion okeechobee
CGAGCGGTATCGATGAGACGCTCACCCAACAATGCAGTTGCCGCCCATTTAAATACGCCATTTTGTTTACTGTCTCCCTTAGCTCGTATATTTGACTGTTTAATTCAACGGGGATTGTTGGAAGACGTTCATATTGTTTGAAGTTTAAATTATTTAACTACTTGTGTATTTAGAATTTATTTTGGCGGAACTTGATAAGCTAATTGTCATTATGTTAATTACATTAATGTTAAGGAACATCAATGGTCGCGGATCTTTTTTTTGTGGAATGCATATTTTTTGTAAAGTTATTTATGTTTTTACGAAACAAAAAATATTTAAACAGAAGGTGGAATACTTAATATACATATGAGGTAAATGTACTAGTCATTTGTTAAATGGATGGGGTATGCGAAGCTATTTTAAATCAAGAAAGTTGGTTAAAAAATCGGAATCCATAGCATTTTAGTTTTATGATTGAAAAAATATACTTTTGATTTTAAAGCGAGTGTGACTCGAGCACGGCACTTGTGTCAATTTCCCGCTCGAACTATGAACGCGAGAGCGAAGTCGCAGCACGAAAGTCATCTTGTTTGTCGTTTCAGTATTATCGAAAACTACTTTTATTACCGATTCGACCTCAACCTGTATATTGGGACGAAGCGAAGGTGATTCGGCGCCGAGTTCGTGCACCCCGCTTACGTAAACATATGTAACAGAGAAATGTCGCCTTATGGGCTGCCAGTATTAGTACAGCAATAATGCAAGGTCAGGCGACATGAATAATATACATATAATATAGTCGGGAAGTTTCGATATATGTCACAATTTTGTATAGTTTATTTAGACACATCATTTTTTTAAGATAAATATTATGTTCTACTAATTTTATGCCTACGATTTTTATTCTTAAAAGTTGTAAAAGTTTCAAAAATTACAAAGCAATATCAACTGAACATTATACTTTCTTCTAATTAATAAAAAAACTCGATACTCAGTAATTGACTGAAAACATGGATACTACAAGCTACAACACAATATAGTAAAGTAATGCATCCCGGTCGTAACGTGAAACGGAACGTGCAGGGGGAGGGGTGGCGATAGACCGGGTGTGGGGGCGCGGGCGGGGGCGGGGGAGTGCAACTGTTTGCGCGCGGCGCGGTGGTCAATGACACGGCGACATTGCATCAACGCGCGAAGGTCACACCGCCCCCCTCCCAATACCACCCCGCGCCTCCTAACGCGCTTCGCGAATTCCTGCACTTCCTTGCAGGACGCCATCTTACATCAATCACTTGCCTTTTGTATAGACTATTCATCCAATACACTGCACGCCTCAATTTTTTATAAAATTAATGATAAAGAACAGGGGAAACGTCCATCCATCCTCCTTTGTGAAATCGGTTAGAAAGTAAATAATGTTAGGCCAAAACGAATGAATCTAAGGATATGAAAACTATTTTTTATACGAGTTGCTTATATGGAACAAAGAGCAAGCATAAGTAGGTACATATTAATCATTACATATTTTATCGACACACGAATATTACAAAGGGTCAATATGATATTTTTAAATTATAATTTAACTATCGTATCGAGCAGACGATTTATAAATTAGAATAATAATTATTTTATTTCGCTGGAAAATTCGTTACGAAATATTCTTTTAAAATATGCTTTAAAAATGTGCATGTAAATATATCTAGTATTTTTGTTCGTCATAATTGGTATGTTTTTTTTAAACTAAATTTAAAAATACGCAAAGATCTGTAAGTGTTTTAGTTCCACATTTTGACTTGACTCTGCCGACTGTGCTATCAGCTCCAGTGAGACCATTAAGGACAATGGCAGCTATTTCGGCGCACGGCTACTGCGGAGCGCAGCCGCAGATTGCGTGACGACAACGAATTTTCGCCTTCCGTTCATCTCTAATACCAATTTCCGGCTGCTGTCCGGTCTGTCCTGGATACATAGATTATTTCAAACAGGTTTTATAACGAATAGTGAATATCTTACCAGTCAATAGTACATACTACATTGGAACGTAACCGAAAATAAATGACTTTATATAAAATTGGATAGATTGTTTCATTATTTATATCACTTCAATACAATATGCTGGGCATAAAATTGTTATGTATTAAAATATTTAGCTGTATATTATTTATGAATTTTAATTTCCTAAAGCTAAACATGCAAGCTCTTATTCTTAAAGGAGACCAGTGTCCGGCAGTGAGCCGGAAGGGTCGGTTATGGATAGATGAATGAAAGATAAACAACACGATATTACTCTGTAAAATCTGGAATATTAAGAAGTTTGATAATGATAGCAATAATAGTAAGTATTCTGAACTTCTAAACAAAAGCGGTTCCAATATAAACTGAGAGAACTGAAGCCGGTGATAGATTAACATGGTGTTGTCATTTTGCGCAAAGTATTGAACGGTTCGGCGTAACAGTCACAGGGTGATCAGCAATAGAGGCGGGTTGAGGGTCGCCGCTGCGGTCAAGGTCCACCTGGTTTCCACAACACGTTGCCAAACTCGACCCTGACTCCGCAATCAGGCCGGAACGGTTTTTTTTGCCTAATTATCGATTTAAATAGTCAATTCTATTGGTATTGTGCACCCGACGTCATTCGCTATGTAATCGGAACTTCTTTATTGTTTAATATTTTTATTTATGCTACAACTTTATTGTCTGTGCAGAATGTTTTTGTTGTCTTTTAATATTGGGATATTTAAATTGTAATTCGAAGGCGTTGCTTGATTTGTTATTTCTGTTACACATTGGATATCTATACCGTTAGTCTTTTTGTTACGACCTTTTGTTATTAACAGTTTTTTGTCGAGTATTTAGCGCAAACTAGAGGGGTTCGATAAGGTAATATACTTGTAAAAGGGAAAAGTATGGAAAAGAAAATTGTTAAACAAAACATTATACGGTTTTTTGTTGTTTCCAGGTCTCCTGGCGCAATGCTTCGCTGATTTTGATCGTACTTTATAGCTTGAGCTTCGTAATGTAGGTAGGTCGTGTGTGAAATGAAAGAGCCGCCATTAATTATATGTAATTTTTGACTTTGAGAAAAAAGGACTACAGTTTACGACCAAAATTTATGGAGTTAATAGGGTTTAATCATTATTTTACTGTTTTCGTAATCGTATATAGGGTTGGTATTAAGTTCTAGTATTTTCACAGTGGTAATTTCTTTGAATAAATACGTTTTTTTTACTAGACCTCTTACTTTTAGTATTAATTCGTGTGTCAATTTCTTGTCTATGATATATTTTGATGAAATTGAAACAGTAAATGAGGACAAGGTCCGCCTGATATAAATGGTCCCTATGGTCCATAATATGGAATTAAGCATAATATATAAGTAGGAGTAGAAAATTAATCACTAACAGGATTGGAGTCTTACCGGGCGTATTCCGGACGGTACTAGAGTTACCGGACGAGACGTTGACTTACATGCAATGCTTCTTCTGACTACTAACTTACGTTTTGTGTAACCTTATCGCATAAACCAGAACACAGTAGCACTTTACACTGTAGTGAACAGATGTGAAGAGAGTAGTAATAGAGCATGCAGGTTGATGTTAAGTAGCCGTTGCAGCCAATGGACGACCACATACAACCTCAAACATCATTAAAGTTCTATCTAAACTCGTATGTATATTCGTTGCTACTCCTGAGGACTAAGACGCTCCTCCTCGCTTTAACAAAGATACAAATTGAGTACACGACATACCAAATTTGAATTAATGTGATTTGATGAATTTGATTCCTATCGCTTTTATCACGAAAAGTTATGCGACAATCCATGAGGAAAACGTTGATATCAATAATTTTACGAGTCACTTTCGCAATGCAATACGTCTGATAAGAAATATGTGTTGTACCTACATTATGAAATCAAGCTAAAGAGCTGATAATCGACCGAATCTCAAAAGTTTATTGAGCGAAACATTACTTAGTAATAAAGTTTATTTCATGCCATTATTAATCATAGGATACAGTTTCTTATCTCGAATGCAATAATTTATTACTAGTCGTGGTTTTTAGGAAACATGATAACATTATCAATGTACAATCTATCACATTATGTATAAATCTAGGGAATTATTGATACAGATCCTTATTTATGCATGTATTTCGAGATAAAAATACAATTAGCAACAACAAGGATTATAATATTTATCTGTGTAATATTTTCGAGATAAAACATAATCAACAACAACAAAAAAATATGCTTATATTTGTGTCTCGGATAAATCTCCATTAATCCAACAAGTTCTTGACACTAAAAACCTATTTGAGAAACTTGTACTTTTAATTGGTATGAAACAATTTTCTATGAAATTCCGGAAATGACCACAACAAAAGCCACAATACTTGTATTGCATAAAAATCTATGAATTATGAGAAAATATTCGCACTGGTTTTTCGTAAAATGAGCCCAATCTAATAGTAATTCAATAATGAGGGCGGCGGGACGGAATATTAATATAAACGCGTCAACAATTTCGAAAATGGCCGCTAAATTTAACCGACCCATATTCCACGGCTCTGCATTCATATTGCTATCTATATCAATATCTATACTGTTACAAAATCATCACTTGTGTCTGTATCACTCCGTATATAATGACACATTTTAACGTAGACTTTATACAGCAGACCGGACAACTTTGATCCACTAAATCAAACCAACCAGAACCAACAGATCAATTTGGAAGTATATTTGATTTGAATTGACATTTATATTGAAAAAGGTGGTTGTAAATTGATGTCAGCAATAAAAATAAACAAAAGATCTCAAATACATTTTTTGAAAGATCGAAAATCTTCGGGACCATTTTCAAATTTTTATTAGCATCTTGACTACTGTTTCACGCCGTACCTAATAAGATCTTGTATTTTATAGCATACCAATAGAAGTAACATAAGAAGATTCAGTTCACCTGGTAGTCGCCGTTAGGGCTCACAGCCGCCCATAGATATCTGTATTGATGGTTTGTATACACCAGTGGAACATAAGTGGTACATAACCCTTAAATCAACATCTGTAATCAGCTCGAATAAGAATTGAACTCCTATTTGAAATCCGTCATAGATTCGTTGTTAGCGCTAAAGACTTAAGCTGGAATGCCTTGTGTGTCCCATTAACAAAACGAGAACAATCAAATTTTTATCACTGCTATTATAAGAATGATCAGGAATGCCACTCATTGGCGTAGCCAAGGACTTTCTTACCGCAGCCGTCCAGCTGGACTGACATGTCATTTATCTAGAATAGTGATTTATCGAGGATGAGCAATGAAGTGGCACAACTCACTCTTGCATGTTCCTCAGCAGTGATAGCGGTGGTATCTTAAGAGCTAAACCACGATAGATTCAAACGGTTAGTGGCAAAATGAAGGTAAAGTAGCGGCTAAGAGCTAGTGTGAGGTAAAGTTTTGCAACACCACTGTTCACTGGAATCCTCGGTTTGGCACGGCGCGTGTGCGCGTAAACATATTGCGAAACCAAGCTACTTGTGTTTTATATCCGACAATTGCTAGGGCTGCCTTCACGACACTGAAATTGATCCGTCAATGCGATAGATGTATGTAGTTTATTAAATAGTTTATGTTGGTCTAAATAGTTTATCTATTAATTAGCTCTGGCAGTCTCCGCTTCATAAAAAAAAACAGAACTGTGGTTATATGACAGCGCAGCTATTGCTAATTACATTAAATCGATGAAACATTGCTTATTTTCAATAATGATGTAATATTAAAATAAGAAGTAACAGTTTTTAGTTGAGGTTTTTCAAATGGCATGTTCAATAGACTTCAACCTCTCTTCACAACAAATAATCCTATGCCAGTCGATTTCTAAGATGAAATGGACGATTTCAAATAATAAAAGCAATTAATCAATTTGTATCATTCTAATTTTTTAGGTTAAATAAGCGTTAGGCGAAGGCTTAGGAAACTTTTAAACCGGTATAGAAGGGCAGAACGTCAGTACCACGATTATAATTTAGATAAAATATTTGTAGATTTTTCCTGTTATGCGAATATTCATCATCTTCGCCTGCGCAGTAAATCAAATGTTACATCAGGTCTCTGTCCGCTGCTACGTATTAGTAAATAAATATTATAGCATTAAATGTTGTCGGGGAAGCCCGTACGAGCAACATTTATTTACGTTCATGTCATCAAATTGCTCGGTAATCCCTCAAAATTGAACAACTTATAGAATTATTATGCTATAGGTCAGGAAGTTACATACATATTTATATGTCTTTTAGTTAAATTTTTGTATATAATCGATTTTAAAATATTTCTATCTTAACATTAATAAGCAATATTGTTTAAGAATTGCAAATATCCGTGTTGCGTAAATGCGTGGGTCGGGACATCCCTATTCCAACTTCCACATGATGATCTTAGAGTGCACCGGAGTGGGGAGCGGAGCTATTTATGCAGTGCTATGCGGCCTAACACTGACCCCGTTAGATCTCGGCTCACGAACACAAGGATAGCCACTCCATCTCTCCCACTTACGTGACCGTCCACGCGACGTCCCTTGCGGGCTAGGGACATAATAGCGCACTTAATCTAACTGCCTCTCATGAAATTGAAAAGAGCTTCGTGCTCCATAAAAGAATGAGTAACGTGATCGCCAAATGAAAGGGTACAGTTTCGTTTCGTAGGCAGGTATGTTCAGATTTTCAGCCTTTTGAAGGACTAATGAACTCGGTTGCTATGCTGACACATCGGTGGTTTCAAAAAGAGAAAAATAAGTCCGGAATGAAGACGTACAAACGCCGATTAAAGCTAGTGAGTAATGCAATTTTTCTTTTTCCCCTTTGCGAAGTGCGGTCAGGGAAGTATCGGTCTATTTAGAGTGCAGGGGGGGGCCGTGGTCCGTGAAGGGCGCGTTTTGCCGCTTCGCCGGGAGCGAGCGGATAATTTTAAAACGGGCAGGAAACCAGTGGAGCGCGTATGTAGGCCGCCTGGACTCCGACGCCCCTCTGTTTTTATACCTATCGTAAACGTAAAAGAAGCTCTCGCTCATATGAGGTTTCCGGGGAAGTGGAGCGCTGAGATTCGGAGCGGAATTAGGTCGTGATAATGTTTCCGAGTTGTGGTCATATGCAGGTCGACGTATATTTATTAAAACGGCTTAAGAAAATTGTACCATCATTTCGTATTGAATGTAATATGAAATACATGTTATGTTAGTAGACAAACGTAAAGGTAATACAATGTTAGTATATTACGGAACGTGTTAATTTTATTGATGATACAATGTAATGTCAGGTTGAGCCCCAAAAATGTAAGGAAACGTATAACTAAATCTATCGTTTGATTTCAGGCGAGTTATCGAACAGTTTATTTCGGAAAGAGGATTTGTACAATGTCGGTGCAGTTGAAAAATGCATGCGAAGCGTAAAACGAGCGGTCTCTGACGCATTAGTGTAAGCTCCCATCGCTGGTGATTCACGGCGAGGGAACTTCTATGTGGTTTTGCGATTGACTCCGGCGGTCGTGGGTCACGTACGCCAGGATCTTATCGTATTGATGAAGCATATTTGCGTTGCACCGTTCCTGAGGATTCGATACGCGTTATGACTGTGAACATACGTAGCTTTTCCTTCCCTTTTAAGGCGATGTATACAGGCTTGTAATTTGTCACACATTATTATGTTGGAGGGGTATTTGCCATAGTCACCGCGCTTGGCCATGCGGGTTGGTGACCGGAGTAAGTGTAGATTGTACACAGAAAGATGTTGCTGCCTATCTCCTGGTTTCATCTCTTAGTCGCCTTCTACGACATCCACGGGAAGAGAGGAAGTCGCACTATTCACGACCAGCACCACACTATGTCCGATTGTGTACCATGTCATTGAAGGGGTGGATGTGATATCCAGAAGAATACAGAAGGCGTCACTCAAGGTTGAAGTCAGATGCGAAGTGATATAAGACTGCGATTTGGCGTGGAAGTCGGTACAGTCAGTGTCCAAGGTGCAACGGTGTTTGATGGGCGTTTCGCCAGAGCGTCCAATTAGTCTACGATGGCGCTGAATTCCGGGATCGCGGTCCTTTCGCTTTCGGTACGCGTGCGCAACTCAAGGTCGGGCCGTTCAACTCGGATGCGACGGTTGCGGGTGTTGCGACACCGAAATATGTAATTGTAGAGGAGCCGTTTGGCAGCGGCCGCGGCGCAAGTGGGTCGCGGCTTGCGCAACTCGCCGACAGATGGCGTTCGTCTTCCTTGTACGGACGTGCGGAACAAAGAACGAGTTCGGTTCGCTTGCCTGTCTTTGCGATGCTCGATGACATATTATGATATTTGACTATTTTCGGATGACACGCACGAAAATGTACTTAAAATACTTTCATGCATGATCGCACCTCAACAGCAGTCAATTGGGTAAATGGCTTAAAATAATTCACATTGAAAAACCATACCTCGTTTCAATTATTAGTATACTAACATATTCAAACCTTTATTATTTACTTTGTAACAAAGTAAGTAGCGTTTAAAACGCTCACTGATGTAAATTATAAACACGGTAATGTATGATATTTACACGTACATAATTCGACCTAAAAGCTGAAATTACAGAAGTGGGCAAACACGAGTGAGTCAATCGTCAAATGAGTCCAATTGAAAAATAAGAAGTCGGCCGTAAAATCTCCAATAACTCGAATGGGAGCCAACATCAAAGTGGAAAGCAGGAAAAGCCGCGTGTGATGTAAGGGAGCTCGGTTTGGAAGTTCGCGAATGTCAATAATAACGTTCCGGTCCCCCAGCAGGCGGCGCGGCGAAAATAGTCGCCAACTATTAATATGAGCGCTAGCTGCACTGCCCTTGAAACGGGACGATCACCTCGCGCACACTCCCGCGCACACTCACACGCGCGCGGCCGCCGCGTTAGACACGCACACGCGCGCGCCTTATCGCGATGCAGCGCTGCAGAATAGACGCACCGATTATTTTAATTTCCATTTCGTTTGTGCAAACACATCGCGTAACGTCCCTACTACATGCGTTCGGCGTACGCGGCTCTGATAAATGACTCCATTCCGCATCACATTAAGATTAATTAGTTTTCCTCGTTAGGTACAACAATTTGCGTAGACATCACTCAAACCAGCTCGATCTATCCGTAACCTGTCGCTCGCGGACTATAGACAGATTCAGGTCAATATAATAAATAGATAACCGACTGTAACCATACCACGCTCGGTATCCGCGAGAGGATATCACGCAATCAGTGACCAATCAGAGTTGGTAATCGACTAGTCACATTCGTATTATTGGCTAAGTAGTTTCAGAACGCGTGATTCTATAACTCCCCGCCATTGACCAGATACCCATGGTTTCTATAATTATGTACTACTTTTTAGTATACCAATATTTTCAAATGTTTAATATAGCTGTATGAGTCATTCCTTTATTTTTTCGTATCGTATATATTGTTTCACAATTCGTACCTCAATACCGCGTATCTATGTATATACGATTCTCAGCTGAGTACTGTTCACATCTGACGCAACGCGCATCACAATTCCTTCCAAAATTACCTCTCAGATTCTTACGTGCTCCCAAAGAATGGTGTTTCGCATCGCCTGCGTCAGAAGTTGGCCAATTCGAAGCACCAGTCAAGGTTTTGATGATTGAGCTTGTGATATGAAACGTGTGATGCATTTTAATGGTTTGCGTTGTTTATATGAAATATCTCGATCGGATAAGCTTGCCAGATTACTCAATGACGAATGTAAACATGTTTAAGGGTATTTGGTATTTTAATTTGTTGTCTGATTCAGTTAATATTCGGTTAATTCTGCTTTCTAGCGAATTACGGATAAAGCACCATTGAGTTGAGTTTCGGGCAATAAAACGAAGAGTACGGGGTGAACCGCGTTATCAGAATCGTCATACGGTACATGTTTGTGCAGTTCACACTCGAATCAGGTTTCGACTGCCCAATCCGAGTAGGAAGGTCGCGTGCGTTTCGCCAGCGGCTGACAATGGCGGCGCCGGTACCGCGCTCTTTCGCAATCGGTTTGCAACACCGAAATTTCGTGTGTGTGTTACGGCAATACCAGCGGCCGCCGCACGCCCCGCGGCCACCGATCCATCATGACGGTCTATACCCACCTCTCGTCATACTCGTACTTATGTGCTCACACATCCCCACTTCTATGTTGGACATGATTTTACCATTCCTATCACTACATTCACATGAACGAATAAATGTATTACCAGGTTCTACCAGTGTTCTTACAGATAAATTTATACTGAAGAAGAATTGTATTGTAATTACACGTCTGGATACGATTTTTATTGAGTCCAAGTACACTATTGTTCTTTATGTGACGAAACAAAATAGGAATTAGGTTCCAGCGAGAAATACCAGTTAATGCGGTTTCCATTTGTTTATCAGCATGACTATATTCATTGATTGAATTGTTCTGACTACTTCTGACGTAACGGTGTTCAACCTATTTCAGCCTTAATTTAGTTAGACCACAGTTAACTCCAACAATTGCATCATCATGGTTCACGTCACAATTATCTACGTTATTGTTATTTTTTGCAATTACCACGCTTCGCTATTGCCGTAGCTACAATTGGCGTTCAACTTGAACTACTAAAATTTGTCAAAGTTTGAGTCATTTCAAACCATTCCAATATCGGCCATGTCGTCACCGAACATTTCCGTTGATCTTGAAAAAATCTGTGTCAATTTTTCGAACTGTATTTTTCTCAGGAAATTGCTTAATCTTGTAAGTTTTTATGTAAGGTACGTATTTACGACTTACAAAACGTAAAGTTCACACTAAATAGACGTTTATACGTGATCCTTATTGAATTTCGACAGTCTGAAGTACATTATGCATAAAAACAATACATTTATGTTGTGACATGAGCATTGCAGTGCGTTGTTAATGTTACTGTCTCTCATACACTCTTATCTTTTCCGTTATACAACACGATGAAATTGTTCAGTCACGAAATTGTTGTCATTAGGCAATATTCCATAGATAACTACTAGTCTCTTAATTGATTTTGTGTCTATCGTGCCATAATTTTATGTTTATGAACATTTATATGTGCGTGGAATTGCGATAAAGGGCTTAATTTTCAGTTACAATCCATGCAATGAGAACTTTGATTTGACTGCATTTGTTGTTATGTTAATATTTATTAGAGGATTGTATTTCTATATACAAGCTTATAGCAGTTTTTGAGATATAAAATATACAAACATATATAAGTACAGAAGTCGCGATAATTTGGCCACGTAATAAACGAGTCAATAAAGATTATTAGTGATTACTTTAATACAGTGTAACCTCGATATAACAAATTGCAAGGGGATAAGTAAATATTCCTTATATCAAGTAATTCGTTAAACTGAGATTTATTATATTGAGGTATGTTTAGTCTTAAATTTGTTATAAAGAGGTAAAAAAATAGTTTTATTCGCGAATCCTGTTGCGACTGAATCACATGCTATGGGATTAAGGGTTATATAGAGGTTTTGAGTTGACAAAATTCGTTAATTAGCGGTATTTACACTTTTTTGATAATTCAGAATTCGTTATAAAGAGGTTGTTCGTAAAAAATCGTAATGTAACGGTATATTTTACATTAATTCTTATGAACAATTCAAGGGGATTACGAAATATTTGTTAAATCGAGGAAGTCGTTATATTGAGGTTCGTTATATTAAGGTTGCACTGTAACCGCATTGTCTTTAATAATAATAATAATAATATTATCAAATAGCATCGGAATAAATAATGAGTCGACATTTTGCCTGTGATGAAATAAGCAGTATCTGATTGCATGTTAAAATTTCTATTGGAACTGTTTAACATAGACAGGACATTCGCTTTTAATTGTGTCCGAGACAAAGAAGTCCGTGGAAGCATGCTTAGTACCTAGAAGGCATTTTTATATGCAGCACAATCGAAAGTGGTCGCTTCGCATGCGGCGGGCGCGGCGGCGCGGCGACGCGGCTCGCATACGGTGCGCCGGCGGTGGCCGCATCACATTTTTTGCATCTTTATATTAGGATCACTGACCTTGTGCAATGTCAAATAGCTGAGGACGGGCACACGTAAACGATGCACTAAGCCAACTGGTTCGGCGCGCCGCACTCGATATTTCCGCTCATTTAGGCGTTTTGCAATGATAATGTGGCAGTGACATCTTTTGGTGGAGGACGAAAACTACGAGTTGATCCGTGATCTAACTATTACTCTAGGTTAATTTGACTTAAAATAGAATAACACATTATTACTCTATATACTATGTTTTTGTCACGAAATGTATAGCGTAAAAAATGTAGGGTATATTACAGATACACCCCACATTTTTTACGCTATACATTTCGGGAAACATGGCAATATGTTGTTTTGATATAAACAAATTATTTTCAGGAAGTCACAAACTTAATTGTATTTTGTGGTTTTCTGTGGGAGCAATTTAATTATTATGCAAAGTTAATTATTATGCTGTTATTAATCGTGCGATATCAAATCCAATTATGTAACTACCACGTTACTTACGTAGGTATTTATAGTACCCGTACCTATTTTGGTATAATATAATACCGACAACAATAACTTGTTTTTACTTTTTAACGCAAATATTAAGGCAAGTTATGTAAGATTTGATAATGAGAAAATATTTTTGATATTCCGTCCTAATAGTTGAATTTATCATTTCCGCTTCGGAACTATTTGGATTTTTAAACACAGCGGTTCTTTGGGATAAGAGGGACTAAAACGAATGATCTCCTAGACTCTGTTCTACTAATTTCACTACAAGTTATAAGGTGTAATTAATGAAATGTGTGACGAAGGTGAACGATTAATAAATGGTCTGTAACGTTAGTTGTCTTTGGTCGTCATTGTTACGCATCACACGGACAAACAGACATGTTGCTTCAAATAACGCGTCTTTAGCGCAAGTGGGCTCGTATCGGCGGTTCCCGAAATGCATTCTTGTAGCTAATTCCGACTTGCCGAATTGATCACTGTTTATAAAAACGAAGCGGTCACTGCAACGTGTTTTTCTCGTATTGTCGTACAAATGGAAACAAATGCAACGTAAATTTTATTAGCGCGCTGCCGAGTAATTTGTGATTTTAATGGGCCGATTTAAAATTTCGCAAGGAGGGCCAACTGGCTGGTGGCCAGGGATCGTACATTCGGTACCGGAAGTTGATCCAGGAGCGATGCTTAGCGATAACTATCGTATCGCTGACATTGATGTCCACCGATGATTGTTCCATTTCAGTACGCAATTACATTTTCGTTGGCTCATTATTTTGATCCGGTAATGCTGTAATGAGATATTTTAGTTACACACAACTAGTACCATATCGCGTCCTCATG
>DWON01006945.1:0-13391 GCA_018251015.1 Phocides pigmalion okeechobee
AAATCAAACTTTAGAGATGGGAGAACTATAGTTCGACTGGGGAGGTACCACCGCCACCCTCATATCCGCCGTAAAGCATTACTTGTGTTTCAGTCGGAAAGGTGCGGTTGCCGGTTACACTTTGACGCAAAGCGACCATCCTAGTCCTCAGGAGTAACAATGGATCTACGTTCGACCTTAGATAGGACTTCGGTCGTGTTTGTGTTTGTGTGTGGATGTCTATGGGCTACGAGCAGCGCCTTAATGATGCTGTTATTAAGTGAAAGATATAATTACCACATTTTCATAATATATTATAAAGTAGAAAATACTCTCTCTTAGATTCAGATCTTTATTAAACTCTGCGAAATTACCTTTTACTTTGATAAAATATTTTTTTACCTTGGATAATGAATAATTATTCTTATATTAATTTGTATTTTCATCTTTATCTAATTGTAAACTTTTTAAAAATTGAAGGAAGACATTAATTGGGAACGGCGTTTAAAATCGAATACAAGATTACATCCGAAGAGACAAGACCTAAAGTGAATTAATATGAACGTGTCAACAAAATATGATGTTGTCTACTACTTTTACAAACAGTAAATAGCCATAATGACGTAATGGTATGCTATGAAATAAACTCAACAAATATTTGATTATAAATTAAAATTACCACGGAATTTATACATTTTCCTATCTGCCAGGTGCTCACAATTAACAATTTTTGATTTTTGATTGCCAATATTTCGTACCATTTGGATGGCTCGTGGTCTAGGCAGCACCGTTGCCGTTTATTCAACAATCAATATTCGTTTATCGTGAGTACACGGTACACAGTAAAATTAACAAATATTAGTTTTAGAATTTTGCGCATGAGGAAGTGTAATTTTTATTATTGAAATGTATGTATCGCTAATCTGGAAAAATGTCGTGTGAATGAATAATTTATGAATGTAACCAAGTGTAACATTTGTATTAAATCGATTTAATGACTTAATGTCCCAGTGTCCTTTAGATAAAACTGTTCCAATCTGAATTCGTGGTAAATAATAAAATGCAACCATAAAATAAAAGTCAGTATTTCTTAGTCTATTGTAAGAATTTTTATATCTGCCCTCAATAAGTAAATGGGTGGAAAGAGTCCAACAGTAATGTTGCAATCATCTAATGAATGCTTCCGGGCAGATAAGCTTCGATTAAATGGTCTCTTTATTGCCAAAGGAGTGGCGCGTTCCCTTTATATGTACATTGAGATATCACTCAGATACACCGAAATAGGTTGGAGATATCCTAATTGAGATTAAATGTATACGACTAAAATATTAGGCTAACATTTACCGATAATATAATAAAGATATTCTCTCTCAGAAGTAGTAAAGATTGAGATGGACTTCAGCGGGACTTGTATTCTATATGGAGTTGGTTAACTTCTACGAGTGTTGGTCTCTACTTATTGTTCTATTATTTCCTCTATTTACATAAAAAAAGCCATAAACCTGTTACTATCCCCCTTTGAGTCATAAACTTCAACGCTGGAAAAAGCCCGAAATGGTAGACTCACAGTTCGAGAATATTATGGAGAATCTAGCATTGCCGTTACACACACAAGTAATTGCTCAATACTCGTGTACAATACAAAAAAACTATAGGTTTGAGATTTTAACCTGGTGAAAGGCAGGTTGATTTTCATCCTCAGAGTATCAGTATATTGCTTAACTGTTAAGAAATATCAAATTACACTTTAACAAATAATTTCCGCTACACGCGGCGGTAGCGGTAGATTTGACGATAAGTGGAGCAGGTAGGCGGGGGTAGAGGGCGCTCTACAATTTATCGCCTGCATATCCTTTCAGCGGTAGATAATGACCGCAGTAAAACGTTTAAGCACGGAATAACTGCTGCTGGAAGCCGTTATTACAATATTATGAATGGCTCGACCCGAGCCGTCTCGCGAGTCTTTGTACGCTCTTTGTATAACGACGTGTTGCCTACCGAACCTACAAATCTACATTTTATATCTTATACGTAATAATATGAGTAACACATATGTTAAATTTAAAATATATTTATTCGACTAGAAAATCATGCTATACATTTAGCCAAGTTAACATTATATTTCTTTTACTTCATTGTTTTTTATCAGGCAATGAAAAACGCATTGAATAAACATGATCTGTTCCAAGCGTTTAACTTTGAGTACAAATTTAAACTTCATTTAGTGTATTTAAGTTATTGACTATTGTATTCGCTATATTAGTGAATATCTTATAGGTATCTATTTGGTACTTTGAACTGAAATTTAAATTGAACGTTGAAATTAACGAAAGGCAGGGAAAAAGGCTTTTTTCAATTCTTCGTATAATATATGATTTTAAAGTAATATTTATACATGTTGCTGACTCGAACGACTTGCATGGCAGTGGTTACGACTAAACTCGTTAAAAAACATTAATCGTGAATACCCGTTATATCGGAATATATCATAAAATGTATTTATGTAACACAGAACTCACACTTGGATTGAATAGACAAACCAAGTTATTGAACTTCAATTTGGGGCAGCTAGCGAAGACGGCATTACAGTCAGACTTGATTTAGTTATAGTTAGCCTATATATAAATATAGCATCAAATGTTATATGACGTAACCTTTTTATAATTTTCTACTACATATAAAAAGTTTCTCATATTAAACGTTATTCAAATAAGAAGTCTTAATAAGTATCGTGTAGTGGAGGTCGACATACATTTCAATGAAAAGTACTCAAGAGAAAATTAAAAGTAAATGGCTATGTTGATTACGTATTTACTTGTGTTTTACTATAATATTATTGAAGTAAAACGATATTATATAATTTTGTAAGTGTGCTTAATACTTAATTGTTTATGAGTTTATTATTACGCCATACGATATGGTAATGCCATATGTTTAACTAACTTTATACTTCAAACATGTACTAGATAGGTATATACGGATTTTCCGGCTGGTTTGTGTAATTATAACTGATGCATATTCATTATTGTAAATAACCCAATAATAAAAGTATTTTCGACAATACCTTCCATTATCGGGACTTTACCTAAAATATGATATTAAAAAATCATAGTGTGTTTGCCTACCGTTCGGCATTTGTCATTCAAATGAGGGCTCTTACTGAATTATCTATATGATATATCTCAAAATATTCGAGGGTAAAAATTCACATACTTACACGAATGGTTATCCGTCGAAGTGAGCTGCCGGTTCCCCTCGGAGGCCTGTGCTTCGGGCGCGCGAGTAATTAGCAACGCCTTCCTTCCGTTCCCGCTGTGCCGGCATGCCCTATGCCGCCTACAGCCCCGCGCTCTTTGCTCTCTCCTAACGACACATTTTCTCTAAAATGAACTACATATTGTGTTACCATGTCGGGTTTTACTTTTATCCCCCTCCGCATACTAAATATACTCATCCAAATGTGTAAGCCTTCAACATATTTTTATTATATGGAACAAAGAATTGTATTATATATCGCAGCGTGGTATTAAGTAGTCAATTTGTGATAAAGTGGGTAAATTGCAATGATAACAATCAGCGCCAAAGACCTTTTAAATTACAACTCATCTGCAGAAGAATTCGTTTAATTTAAAAACACATCTCGTATTCATATTCAAATTGTCATCCTATTTTAAATTCCTCATAATCCGGCCAATTCTGTATCTTCCAGTGGCGCTAGGGTCGCAGTAATCAAGACGGCTTCAGCAGGATTTTGTTCCCCACACAAGCTTGGAGGACGCCAGCTACAGTACATTTCCCGTGCAGAAAAAAGGTAACTGTTGTTTAAGTCATATTTAAAAGGTTATTCCAGAATCGATTATGTTAAAACCCATTTTTTCTTAAATGATGTGGTCTTTTGAATTGCACTCGCACTACGATAAATTCAGTACAACTTTGCATGGTGTGTGAATGTGTTGCGCATTTAAAAAAAACTCATTACAGGCGGCAACTACGGCGCGGACGAGTGGCGTCTTTGAAGGCCTGCGCCGCTACTGCGGTATTATTCCAGATTATACCGGCTTCCATACAAATGAAATCTCGCTTTAAACCACTGCAATTTCGGAACGAGAAAATGAGGCTCAAAAGTTGTTTTACTGCACTCGCACTTCAGAAATTCTTTTGAAATTGGTCATAAATTGTGCATTAAAATCTTTATAAATTTAGATAAATGAAGATGAGAATTAACACACAAGAACATTAGTGACGTTTATATTCATTTGGTGATACAGTTGGGAGTTTATCCGGTCATTGGGAGTTTAGGTGAGTACCTTCGTACTGTGAAAGCGCTCAGAATAACCATTACATATTTAGTTAGAACGTCCCTGGAGACTGTGCTTGCGGTTGTTGCCATTAGTACGATTGAACACTCGGCCACCAACCCCGTCCTTTATGTGAACTTGATTTTAGAACTCTTACATGTTGTATGCCCAAATAGCTAAGCTTGTTTTGTTCAAACATACGATGTAAAACGTCTATTATCGTGAGTAAATATAGATGTGGACTCGGAAGGAGGTTAAGTTAAAATATCGATGCGTTGTTGCCTGCGGTGGCTCCGCTTCGTATAGATGCAGATGAGCTAACTATTTGTCTTGCCTGATCGCTGGGGCTTGATTAAACCGTGAAACATTTAGCGCCGTTCACCTGCTCGACTTATAACCCTGCTAAATTGTACCTAAATACGTTGCTTCGTTTCAGGTAGCTTAATTAAAACATTGCTATATTGATTCTACTTTTTCTTTAAAACCTTGCTCCTGCTTAGCAATAATGTAACACGAATTACTTTTTTTCCTAAATGAAATGTAGAACAGCAATAAAACCTAACGCGGGACTTGTACTATTTGTAAAATATGCTGAAATGTTGATGAATTTTGTTCTTTAAAAAGTAACAATCATATGATTTAGAAGGATTCTTATCATTCGGAATATTTAATTATGTAAGTTACTTGTTTTAAAGACAATTTTACGATTTTAAACTTATGTCATCCCGGAATTTATACATTTTATTACATAACAGATAACATATTTAAAGACAATTAATCAAGTATTTGATAAAAATATTAGTTTTTAAGTCCGTTTGTTAGATTTTATATTGTTAAATGCATATTATTTGTGATAATAAACTATTACTCTGAATGTAGGAATTTTATTACATTAATTAAATATGTAGGTATAATTTATATTAATACTATTTATATTAAGATATTAATTTGTTTTTTTTTTATTTCTGAAACATTGAACGATTAGTGAGATAGACAACAAAGATATGATTCGTTATGAATGTTACGGCGATGTAATGTTATCGCGCAAAGTAAGTATTGTGGCCATCACTTTAGAGCTGCTGGTGCCACAATATTGCGTTCAGTGCGGCTTTTATTCGTTATTATGATACTTACGTATGATATTATTTATTACTTTACAAAATTTATTTTTATATATTACAATCGGAAAACAAGCTTGTTGATTACCTGAAGTTTAATAATCGCTGCAACTCTCTATCTCTCTATTCTCTATGTATATGTGTAGTCGGTAACCATACCATTCCAACACGGATAAGGGCGGCGGTGGTATCTCCCCAATCGGAGTTCAATCTTTTATTATTTTTGTGTCGTTACTTTTAAATAGTTATTTCTATAACCATGCAGTGGTGGTGCTACGATAGTACCTCAAGTGTGGACTTTTACCCATTACTAGAAAACAGTTCCACATACCACTTAAATATAGTTATCGCTTGCAGACGTTATTTTCAAAAATGTATAATATATTACAATGTTAGATGTGTGATAACTTTAATTAGAAATTAGCGAGATACTAGTCATACACGATATAAATTGTAATCTGATTGCTGTTATTTTTGAACGTTGGCACAGCGATTAGGGGGATAAATGACGGACATTACTCGTAATGAATGTTTAGGCGGGCGTAATCGAATCTCGCGAAGTGCTGGCGCCATCATATCGCAGCTGCTGGTGCCGTTATATTGCCTCAAGTGTGGAGATTTAACCGTTAGCAGGACAAATATACACATGTGTTAGAAACAACCGGCATTGCAATAAAAATAATAAAGGAGGCTTCAAAATATATGTATATACATTCCTTTTCTTCGCATTATAATATCGTAACGTATCTCTATTTTCATAGGTATTTTATATAAACTAACAACTTGTCAAGTCAACATGTATTATGTTATATTTACCATAATGTGTTTTGTTTACATATGTGATTATACTATTTCATTATTCTGTCCTAAATCATAAAAAACCTTAATGAATGTCGAAGATACATACAATATCAAAACATTTCGCCGGCTTTGAGCGCCCTGTTGGCTAAGGTTGTAAATAATGTCTTTATGGCCAACTTTGCAAAGATTAAAGAATAAACTTAAAAGATACTAATTATTAACAGTATATTATATGCAAATAATTTTGTAGTGTTTAGTGTGTAATTTTGTAATTCTAACAATAAAATAATTTTAAAATAAGTAGATTTTTTTTATAATGAAAGAGTAAGAAACGGATATACAGGCCACGTGATGTTAAGTGGTTACTGCAGCCCATGGACAACCACGTCCAATTTTAAATAGAACAGAAGTTATTTTTAAGGATGGACGTGGATCCTACTTATGAGGACGAAGATGGTCGCCTTCAATAATGTGTATCCGGCAACCACACCTCCCCAACCTAAACACAATACATGAAGAACATGTTGCTTTACGGCGGGTTGTGAGGACGGCGGTGTTGCCGCCCCGGGCGAACTCTATCGGCTCTACCACCTGTTCTTTTATACTATACAGCGCTGGGAGGAAATATTTGGCTAATACTGACAAAGTTACGTAAATATGCACTGCCGAGTAGAATCCCACCATTATCAATATATCTGGGATTCTTTATCAGTTATCAAGTTGAGTAATTTTTACTTGTAACTAATCATTTATAACAATTTAGGTGGTGCTCAGCTTAGCCGTTGCAGTAAAAGAGCTAGTTGAAAATGCCTTGGATGCTGGGGCAATTAATATTGACATTAGATTGAAGAATTATGGATTGGATTTAATAGAAGTTTCTGATAATGGATCTGGTGTCATGGAACACAACTTTGCTGCGCTAAGTATGATTATTATATTCTTTTTTTCTGACTAATTATCATAAGTTTTAATACTTTTATGATATTATATTGTGCATAATATTCTGAAATTAGGTTCTTGTCACACACATAATTATAGTTACTTTGATTACCATATGTTGATTGAACGTTCAATTTTTTATATGAAGATAAAATCATCTTATTGATCAATCACACCCGTACACGCACATGCGTTACACACATACACACACATTAATTCTAATATTCTAATATTGTTTTTTGTACTTATAAATTTAAATGTTTTTAGTGTCTTTTGTAGCTGTTGGATTGCCAAATAAATAAGTAAATAAATAAATGAATAAATTGAATAAAAAAAGTAAAATAAACAATTCAATTATAATTAAAGAAAGAAAGAAAGAAAGAAAGAAAGGTTACATTAAAATTATTTCATTCACAAGAATTTAATAATTTGCTTGCGCCATACAACACTTGTGTAATGCACCGCGTTATGTGCTTGTGGCTTTACACATACAAATCTCTTTGGATTACAGGTGGACAAAAGTTCTGTGTTGATGTCAGTGGACCTTAAGTCTGTATATCCATAGATACACAGATGCTAAAAACTAAAATATATCTGTGAATTTTTACTGTATGTTCAGTATAGAGAAATAAGCACCAGCTTAGCGTCGCCTCCAGCAATGCGACCCAATCTAATATATAAGCGATACAGTCAATATGTTAAAATATTTAATTGATATATTTTTGATTTCAGCTTTAAAATATCACACATCAAAGCTAACTAATTATTCTGATCTACTTGAAGTTGCAAGTTTTGGGTTTAGAGGAGAAGCATTAAGTTCACTATGCTCCCTGGCAGAACTCATCATTACAACAAGGCATAAGAGTAGTGAATATGGTATGGTATGGTTTAGTTAATCATTGTATGCATTAATGAAAATTCAATTGAAAAATAAGTAATGAACTAGTGAGTTTTATATAAAACTTGCTAGTTCAATGACTGGGAGATTTTTTATATGTGAGAAGACTAGCAACCGAACATGCAAACCACCTGATGTTAAGTAGTAAATACAACCACAAACCTGACCAAAATCTTATCTGAGCCCGAATGTAGATGCATTGCTGCTCCTGAGGACAAAGATGGTTGCCTCACTTCAAAGTGTAGCTGGCAACCGCACCTCTCCATCCGAAACACAAGTAATGCTTTATGGCGGATTATGAGGGCGACGGTGGTACCTCCCCAGTCGAACTATAGTTCTCCCACCTTCAATATTTGGAGATATTTGTATTTTGTATTGAAATGAAATAAGCAAACAGAAATTTGTCACCTTAAATAATGTAAAATAATGTTCAGTAAGCAATGAGTGATAAAGTTTTAAGTTAAAGCTGGTTTCTGATTCTTTATGTAAATGGTTTTGTTATCTAAGTATGTGCTTGTGTATGTCTGGGGTGTCTACATTTAAATGTCCTGTTATGGTACAACTTTATTAAGAAGTTGTGGAAAATGGAGACCTATTTCTGGGAGCCCTCTGTGATAGTTGGCCTTTAAGATAAGCAGAAACATTGAATGTGGCTATAAAATGATACCTACTACATTTTAGAAAAATCATGGAATACAATGTAACACTCATATATATTATTATGATATGATGTTGTATATGTATTTTATTTTAACTTCAGCTACTAAAATTCAATATGACCACAAGGGTAACATAGCGAGCAGGAGCCCTTGTTCACGTCAAGTTGGGACAACAGTTACATTGTCCAAGCTATTTAGTACTCTACCAGTGAGACAAAAGGAGTTCCAAAAAAATGCTAAAAGAGAATTTAATAAAATGACGAATTTGTTATATGCATACTGCTTAATATCGCTTGGAGTAAAGTGAGTAGATTTTTTTATAAGAGATTATAAAGAAAAGTTATATATAAGCATGGAAGTAAATATTATATTATGTTCCTTGAGTAAAATGTAATAGTGTGCACTGTCTCATGTAAGTGTTTAATATTCCTACACTTCCACTTGTTTAAAGTATTTTTCTTCCCTCCAACGTGCAGGGAAGAAAAATACTTTGCAGGTTCTTAAAATTAATTGTTTCTGATTAGTACTGATTAAAATGTTAAATGTCTGAGTTGTGAATAGTTGGTCAGTAGCTTTTTCTGACCTTGACTAATATGCATTTAGCTATGGATAATATTGAAAATTTTATATCTTTAATGATCATATAAATTTGTTGACAGTTATATTTCTATATTTTACCATTACAGGATTACCTGTACAAATCAAACAAGCAACAATTCAAAATCTTTAGTTGTAGCAACCACAGGATCTACATCTTATAAAGATAATATAGCCTGTGTGTTTGGCCTGAAACAGTTGCAAAGTATTTTAGAAATAAAAACAGAATTAGTGTCAAACATTAAGGATAATATTTTTAAAGGCTTATCTGGTACAGTCCCAGGAAGTGAAGAGAGTGTAAATATAGAAGATATTGAGATAGATTTATCTGAAGATTCTAATGATACTGAAAGTGAAGCAAAAATATCACAAAATGACATTTCTAGTCAAAAATCTCAAGGATACAAGAATATTGCAAATCCATTAGAATTAGTAGGTTTTATTTCTTCTTGTGCACATGGCAGCGGTCGTTCTAGTACCGATAGGCAGTATTATTATGTGAACTCTAGGCCTTGTGAACCAACTAAAATAATAAAACTAGTTAACGATTTATACAGACAGTATAACCCAAACCAATATCCTTTTATTTTTATGAACGTAAATTTAGATAGGACATCTGTAGATATTAATCTTACTCCAGATAAAAGGAAAGTTTTTTTAACAAAAGAAAAGACCATAATGGAAATTGTTAAAGCATCATTACTAAAACTTTTTGAAAGTATACCTAGAACACTGACAGTGGAATCATCTTCTAAAATGCTAAGCCAAATGGAAGATTTCAAACCAGACCTTGATCAACCGCGCATATTCAACTCATTTATGAAACAATTTAGTAACGATAAAAATTCTGACGCTGATGTAACTTTACATAATTTAAAGGATAATAAACAAGTAGAATTAAAAAGAAAGTCAAGCACTTTATTAGATTTTATCAAATCAAAAACAAAGAAGTTCAATAAAGATAATTATAATAATGTTGATAAGCAAATCGAAGAAATAAAAGATCCAGACGCAACATGTACAAAAGTGTGCGCTGATTTAGAAACAAATTCTGATATACATGAAGAACCAAATGCAGAATCTGAAGGAATAAGTATAGAAAAGAATACCGAAAGCATGTTTCAAAACCAATCCATTACTTTCTCACCAGATGACAAAAGTAAAGAAATTATGTATTTAGAAAGTGTTAAATTACCAAATACACAAATTAGAAATATAAATGATATTGTATATGAACAATCACACACTATTTCATGTAAAACTAAAAATACACCTTCAAAGGCTGTAATATCTACAAGAAAAGAACATAAAGACAAGGTAGTGACTGATAAAGACGAAATTGGAAAATGTAAAAGAAAGTATGTTAATTTAAAAACTTCATTAGATCAAGTCAAAGCATTAGCCGATATCTATGATAAGCAGAAAAATAAAACTGCACCAGAAAGAATAAAGTTCAAAGGAGCAATAAATCCTGTTTTTAACAAGAAATGTGAAGAAGAACTAAGCAGAGAAATTTCTAAAGATTCATTTAAGCAGATGGATATAATTGGTCAGTTCAATTTGGGTTTTATAATAACGCGTCTAGAAGACGATCTTTTCATTATAGACCAACATGCAACGGATGAAATATATAATTTTGAAACATTACAAAAAACTACAGAACTTACTCATCAAAAATTAGTTATGTAAGTAGTAAGAATAATTATTAGTTTTTTAACTTATGTTGTAAGGTCCGTAGGTCACGTAATTATAACAAATCCATTTGGTATCTTTAGTACATGCTGTAATCTACAATAACTAACAAAATATCAAAATGATAGCCAAAAAATATTACACAACAATTTGATATATTTAACTTTTATTTCAGTCCCCAGCAGCTAGAATTAACAGGTGTAAATGAACAGATATTGATGGATAATTTGGATGTTTTTAAGAAGAATGGTTTTACCTTTGAAATCCATGAAAGTGCCCCACCTACAAAGAGAGTGAAACTTTTAACCATTCCTATGTCTAAAAATTGGATATTTGGAAAATGTGATATAGAAGAGCTTTTGTTTATGTTAAGGGTATGGGCTAATATTACATGTTAGCATTAATTTATTTAGTCTGATACTCATGATAATTACGATGCTATATTTATTGATAAATAACATTAGGTAATATATAATAACATGTTAAGTGCTAGCTTATGTTTTAACACTTTCCCTGCAGCGCGGATATACATATATGATAGGGTCAATATTGCGGGAGGCGGCCCTAAGCTGGAGCTTATTTGATTAGACTGAAGATACGCCGACAAATTTCTGAAATATTGTATTTTTTAGCATCTGTGTATCAACTACGAATACACAGACGTCATGTCCGCCCCCAGTCTTGTAGCGCCGACGTAAAAACAGCACTTTCGTCTGCCCGTAATCCATACAAATTTGTCGCTACAACACAGGTGTGTAGGAGCCGCAAACGTGTCTCTCCCAGAACTACACAGCAATATTGTAGCCGCAGGGAAAGTATTAACTTACAAGGTATTAGAGTTGTTTGGAACCCTGTTTTTTTTTTAGGTGGTAAAATTTGCAAACATACATAATTCCATAAGTTTATCTGTTCTTTCATTTTAAGGAATCACAATCAGAACATTGCAGGCCCAGTAGAGTAAGAGCAATGTTTGCTTCAAGAGCTTGTAGAAAATCTGTGATGATAGGAACGGCACTAGGTAAAGCGGATATGAAGAAGCTTGTTGATCATATGGCAGAAATAGATAAGCCATGGGTAAGTTATTTTCTTAATTGATGTTCACGTTAAACACATTTGTCTGTCTCATTATCACTCAGTTTAACACTTTCCCTGCGGCTACAACACTGCTGTTTAAATCTGGGTGCGACGTGCTTACGCCTCCCCTGTGTTGTACCGACAAATTGGTATGGATTACGGGCGAACAAAAGTGCTATGTTACTGTAGCTGTATTTATTTCGAGCTTAAAGACTGCGAGAGGAAACAACCTTTGTGTATTCGCAAATGTTTACGGATGCTAAAAAATACAATAGTTGTCTGAATTGTCGGCATATCTTCAGTCTAGAGAAAAGACCTCCCAGTTAGGGCTACCTCCGACAATCCTGACTCGATCTAATATATGCGCACTGCATTAATGTACCACACAAAGCGTTAATGTACCACTAAAAAACTAAAAATAGTTGCAACAATCATGACTTAGGTCATAAGATTTTCGTATTATGTCATCAATCGCTCACAATCATTGCTATGTACTTTGAGTCAAACAAATTAGCATACTATGTTTGCCGAAAATAGCTGTATTTATTTCGAGCTTTTGCTTAACATTTAGAATTATTAATATTTATGATGCATGAAAATGGCAATTTTAATTTCATTTTGTGCTTCCAGAATTGTCCACATGGCAGACCCACGATACGTCATTTAATAAATTTAGCAATGATACATACCAATGATTGAATAACAGGCCTAAAAATCATGGAAATAATCAAATCTTGTTTTATTTGAATAAAAGACAATTTTAATTTTATATTTTATTTATACACTTATAGTTTTGAATATATTAAATCCTGTATGAGCAGTTGTTACTATTACTCCCGGAATTTGCTTATGCCAGTGCAGTTCCTTTATATCTGTCTGTCCTTGATGAATAAATAGAAGTTGCGGTGGAAGGTTCTGTAACAAAACATCATACATTATATTAACAAAGATCTCCCAAAAAATCTGATAAAGCAGTGTCAATCTGTTTTGTTTGTTCTTCAAATATAAACCGAAACTTAAATATAAATAAGTTTTGAAAAATACTGCTTAAAAAGATGGTTACAATATTGATACATAATCATTTTGGAACATT
Organism: Phocides pigmalion okeechobee; assembly: GCA_018251015.1. Lineage (NCBI taxonomy): Eukaryota > Metazoa > Arthropoda > Insecta > Lepidoptera > Hesperiidae > Phocides > Phocides pigmalion. Next base: position 13,149 of record DWON01006945.1, read on the forward strand.
CCTCAGTTTCAAGATAAAAATATAGCATGATAATACATAGAGTATAATGAGACCAAAATCTGAGACAGTAGATTAAATTGGTAGTTTTTGTATTTAAGAAACTAAGAGAAAGGAATATAGAATATTTTACGTTTATATAATAGTAAGAATTACTGACATAAGTCACATTTAAAAGGTGGTAGAGCCGTTAGCGCTCGCCCGGGGCGGCACCACCGCCACTCTCATAACCCGCCGTAAAGCAAC
>DWON01006946.1:0-13390 GCA_018251015.1 Phocides pigmalion okeechobee
TGTATTTTTTAACGTTTATTGTAGATTACGTACAAAAATTTAACACCTTAGCTATCTCAAATCAAACACGGAGATTTAAATTATCAAACTTGTCACGTTATTGAAGCAAAGAAGCGATATTTAAATATACGCCTGACCGGAAACTGATCCTGAACCCTCTACATGTGAAACAGGTTTGGTGACCGCTGCACTTCGGTCGCTACAAATGTTTTTTATTTAGATGCAATTACGTAAACTATAGTTACAAAAACAACGTCATTGACCACACAGTATTAACAAAAAGGCAATAACCAATTTTATAGCTTATTACTGTTAAAATCGTAAATAAAACACGACTGTTGGAATAAGATTGATTGATATGTTGTATATTTTTTGTTTTATTTGCATCTTACGTGGAAACGCAACAAATTTTGCCGGCAAAAATAATATCCATCCTATGTATATAATTAGATTTCTAACTGCTATTACTTTTTATGTCTCTGAAACATACTTCTACACATTATTCTAATTTAGTAACATTGACTGTTGAGCAGGTTGTCGTCGATTCGATTCCTAACTAAGTTAAATATTTGTATGATGACTCCAAGTGATGATGATTTGTTCTGTGCATGGATGTCATAATTATTTAATTATGTATTTAAAATATAAGTGTATGAGTATGTTTATCAATGATCTGGTCAAACGATCGTGTATGCCACCTAAAGTTATATGTAACATGGTTTAACGTATGTCAAAAATCGATAAATACCGAGACCGACTGTTTGATGTCACTATAAACAAACAAAACAACAATTTGACAACGTTGTCAACGTTTTATAAATAGTAAGGAAGAGGATTTTAAAGAAACTTGTCAACAAATTTACACATTTGATAAGGTCATTTTAGCTTTTAAGACAGAATGCACGTGTCAGATTCTCAAATTTGAAGCGCAAATAACTGCAATTGACTCACATTCCAGCCACGCCCCTCTTATATGTTTACTTTCTTTTTAGAAAAAGTAACGTTAACGTATAAAAGCCAATATATACGGTCGTAAAAAGTAAAAGAAATATTTTAAATAGGTAATTATGTATAATGCAAATTAGGAAAAGTGTTTATTTCTTTTAGAATCATGCTTTAGTGCGCCATTATGTAAATTCTATTATAGCAATAAGGTATTTTAGGAAAGGAATAATAAAATAATAAATATTCCGACTAGTCATCCTAAATTGGAGGAAAATAATTCCTCTATTTAATCCAAGCTTTTCCTAATTGTAAGAACGATCCATTGCCTTGAGGTGAACATAAAAAATGTTGCATGGCTTGTAAAACTCAAATATGAAAACTAAATAAAATCGAAAAAATATTTGGGTCCTCATTCCAAAATTCTAGAAAAACATCCTTAATTAATATGCTCTAAGTTTCTTCTGGTTGAAAAGTGAACTTGGTACTCAGATGATGAGTCAAAACAATAATGACCAAACATGTTACCTTTCGCAATTACATTTTAATACAATTTTAAATATTTCCTTCATTCTCAGGGTTACTACCAGAAGCACTAAGAACGAAATGCATACGATGCACGGAAAGGCAGAAGAAAACAGCAGTGAAAATTATCAAGAGACTGAAGCTTGAATACCCAGAGGAGTGGGCAAAATTGTCCTCCCGCTGGGACCCAACGGGCGACTTCACACGCTACTTTGAAGTGTTCTTAGCGAATGAACAGTTCAATACTATATCTGGTTCGGGTAAGAACGTACATATTTGAAAAGTCGTAAAAATCTTGGTGTTTTGACTACGGACTTCAGCCTCGTCTATTTTGCCGCATAATATTGAAGCATGACTATACATGTATATCTGTATATCTATACACATATATCTGTATATATGTACCTGTAAAACGTATAAAGTAACACTGGCTCGACATTCATTCTGTGCTTAGGCACACCCATCCTCACCAGTCGCCCTTGCACGACTAACTCAAACCGCTTAAAGACTTGTAATTTATATCGTAGACTAGTGAACCGTTCTGTATTCGAACGTGGGCAATGTTAGAATATACCGTATTAATAACACAGCATTGTTTAAAGTGGCTTCGTAAATGACCCATTATTTTTTTATAATACGTAAAAAGAAAAAATAGGTCACTATGGGTTATCCTTAAGAAATAGATGTGTCCGTCGCGAACTTTAAGTACATATTTTTAAGATATAAATTCCTTAGAACATTATTTTAATCTATTTCGTAAAGCTTAGCCACTGTTTGCGAAGTCAACACTAAAAAAATGTTTTTTTATGACATTACATTACAAATATTTGTAATACTCTGTTTTTGTCTATTATAATGCTTGTATTACATATGAAGATTTCTCTTAAATCATTTTATTTATTAATGAAAATCGCTTAAAAATTGTTGCGTGGTTTTGAAATACCGAAGCGTACAAATAGCGGGAAGTGACTTTGTTTTATACTATGTAGAGTGACACACGCCTTACACTATCACTATATTATTTTATATTAAACTACTCATTATTATAATACACAAAATTACATGATACAATAAACTACATGCTAGTTTAAAAAGTTTCATAACGCAGCATACCAACGCAAAGCGTATTAACTAATATACCAATGTATCCGTTCCGACAAGACTCTCATATTCTTCAGTAATCCTTTCCAATACCATTTTTCTATCGATAACAATTATCCACATCCTTCCATACATGCATTCAAACACTACCTAGTTGCAAAAACTAACGACGACTCAATTACTATATTGAATTCAACTATTTCATTTCTAACCCAATTAACAAAAAAAAATTGAACCTATTATTCACCAAAATCTTCCTCAGTAATCGCTGTATCTGTCGTTGAAAAGTATGAGAAAATCTGTCCAGTACTTTCGAGTTTATCACGAACAGACAAACAGACAGACGCACGAGGGGGCTTTGAATACAGTAGGCCACTATACAAAACAAATATTTAAAAATTATCTGTAAAATCGGAATTACCTAACAGTAATAACGACGTGCGTTGAAACTATGTATTTTAATTCTAGCAAACTAATAATAATAACGACACAAAAAATATTTCCGTACAACTTTTCAACAGTAATGAATCATTACCATTAAAGTAGAAACTTATTTACTTACAATGCGTTTTTGCTGGCTTTGTAAAATTACAAAAAATGCTGTATGTACGCATTGTTAGATAATACTGTGGTAACAATATAAGTCACAATGATTCATCTCTGTAAATAGATTAGGAAATACTTATGTTACGGTCTGCAGACATCTGTACAAACAAGCAAAATAGGTCTTTTTATGTGAGAAGAGTAGCAAACGAGCATGCAAACCACCTGATGTTAAGTAGTCGCAGCCCATAGATATCCTCGTACAACCACAAACACGACGGAAATCCTATCTGAGCTCCAACGTACATGCTTCGCTACTCCTGAGGACTTAGATGGTCGCCTCGCTTCAAAGTAAAGCCGGAAACCGCACCTCTCCAACCAAAACACAAATAATGCTTTACGGCGGCGGCGGTACTTTTAAATTAGATGATTTAGATTAGTATGCCAATTTGAAAATTTAAATATTTTTTAAATTTCGATAATTCATAATTCATCTGAGAATTTCCTGGATATCGATAGATATTTCACGCTATTATTGGGGTCCATAAACGATTTTTACTTGAAATATAATTAGAATATCCACCTTAAATAATACCATCTCGAAGTTCTTAACATATTCTTAACTATTTGAGTAAGGTAATGAACGAGGTAAATTTTTTGTCATATATGTTGGTAAATTGGTACGGTATCTTTGAGAGTAAACGTAAGCCATCACTTCACTTCATCCTCACAATCTGGCAGGAAGTAATTTTTGTGTTCAGGTTGGAGACGTGTCTTTACCTTACAGTTACAAGGGATGCGACAGTCTTAATCCACGGAACTGCATTTCTGTATGTGTTCAAATGAGTCTTCCATCCTGTTGGAGATGATCAGAGGCTGAAGCGACTACTTGACATGTTTTACTATGTAACGGGTACTCACGGTTTTTTGGTTGCCGGATACACGTTATTAGAGGCGACCATCTTAGTCCTCAAGAGTAGGAACGCATCCTTAAATAGAACTTCTGTTCTATTTGAGATTGGACATGGTTGTCCGTGGGCTACAGTGAGCACTTAACATCAGGTGGCCTGCATGCCCATTTCTTACTCTTTCATAATTAAAAAAAAATGATATTTTCATATCTGTTTTTATATTTTATGATATTTTCATATCTGTTTTTATATTTTATGATATTTTCATATCTGTCACTGATTGATTGATTTTGTGATAATTTCTATTACTGGCCGTTAAAGTGAAAAAGAAAATAAACAGCAGTACACAGTCGTTAAACAGCTTTATTGATGGTGCATTTCATAAAATGTGAAAACTAAATATAAGATTAAGATTATTTTTACCATAAAAAATAAAATAACAAGTTTTTAAAACTAAAAAATCTCTAAAAGTAAAAGATCATTCTAATGAACTCAAAAACGATACATTTATTAACTACGATGGTACAGACAGAAACACAGATCATCATTCAAATAGAACCATCCTTCTCAGAATGAAAAGAGGTGCGCTGTAGTCGCCCATGTTGGCCATGAATCTTTTGCCAGCCCTCTGCACATTATTATAAAAAGTAAAGATAAGATTTTGTAAAAATACTTAACTAATTTTAAAAAATCTTTCACTTTTAGAAGTCTACTTTTTACAATTACATATCCTTTCGAAAAGTACAATAAAGTGACCCAAGGCATCAATATTTTGCCCATAAAAGTCATTATTTGGCGCGCCTATAACTTACTGATACATAATTAATTAATGTATATATTTATAACTTGGAAAAACCAATAGTGCGTGCATAGAATTTGAACCCCAGATAGAATAAGAAGCTGGAACCTCAACCACTACGCCATCATTGCATAAAAAGATAAATACGTATAATTTGTAACATTCCACATTTTACTTTGAGGATTAAAAATATGTATGAAAGGTCAGCATTTAAAATTCACGACAGAATTGACTTTCATCTGACACTTCTGTAGTTGTAATATCTGTGTTTTGTCCTCGGTTTTATTACCTCTCTTTTATTAAACAGCAATTTACTCGAAGACGATCTCAAGTATATTTGCAAAACTCCGACTTTTTCAATATGAAAAGCTAAACGAATGGAGGCACTTTACCTGGTGTGTCTGTTGAGTTTTGGAGAAGAGCAGATAAAAGTCAAGCAAATTAAGTTGAAATTTGAATAGCTTGATTTTTACTTTGATGGTATAACGATAATCATTTTTTGTCACGTGGGCATTTCAAAGGTAACTGGTACCATAGAAACGATACCGTTTTATATGGGAATGCTACCTAATAAAACACCCCATTACGGCCGTTCTCGGCACTTTAAGAGAACGTATCAGTGCACTCCTAGCACATATAATGAAGAAATCTGCATGACTGCAGTTCTGGACAAAGCTCTCAAAGATATGAAAAGTCTATTCATACGCAATTAATCAGCGTTCAAGACAAAAATCTTTTCATTCCCCCAGGTGTTTGCCCCAGGTTCCCCCATTTCCCCCACGGTAGATGACATGCTAGGTATTCTACACGTCGTCGTTGGTGTTGGGAGTTTTCCCCAAGATGGATTCAGCTAAGCTGAATGCCACTGGTGGACTCGTCGAATGTGCGAAGATGTACCCGCCTCTCCCCCACCCCTGTGGAGCGACAGAACACTCGTCAGGCTTTTAGTCGTTTAAAGCCATTAAGTTTCCGTCATCCCTGTGGTAAAAAGAAATCGTCCCGAGTTTTGTTGACGATACAAAAACCCACTAATTCTGTAAAGAAACCCATACAGTAGTAATGGATTGTTAAAGAAGAAAATAATCTCCTTATTGACAGATTCATCTCATAAACTCCACTTGTGTCGTTGTTGGAATAAATTTAATTTAACTTAACGACAAGGTGACTTAGGGCGTCTGGAAAACTTTATATATTTCTTCATTTTATTTCTTACTTTTGGAATATAAAAAATCTCTGGGATTAAAGTTGCAAATAGTCGAACAAGTTCAATATTATTCTTGATTTTATAACAGATTATAGAACACATTAACCTTCGTAATTTTGTCATGTAAAGGTGGAACATATGGACAAAGGGTACCAGAGTAGGTGCTCAGACAGACAGGTAGACAAATGAACCACAGACGAGCAGATAAATATACTGATAGACAGATGGACTAACCACTGGGATTTAAAATACAGACATAAAGACAAACGAACAGACGAACTGATAAAAGAAGAGAGAGAGAGAGAGAGAGAGAGAGAGAGATAAAGATAGACAAACATATAAATAGCCAAATAGATGGACTTATGGACAGACGGACAGACATACAGATAGACAGGCGCACACACAAACAAACAGAAGGTTAAACCTTCAAATGAATGTGACGAAATTAAAAGGTTCCTTTTAAATCAATTGGCTACTGAACCCTAAAAACGTGCTACTCATCGTCGCCAAATAGATCTAGATAGTTCTAGATAATAAATTTCAAGATCTGCTTTAGTCTGACAAAAGTAAAAGATGTTTGAGTACCGTGTTTGTCTGTGTAAATGTATTCTAGAAAAATAAAATAATAAAATATATTCCAGTCTATTTGAAAATCTACAACGAAATGTATATTGGATTCCAAATATATTGAGACGATTAACAGATATCATACTATTTTTACGATATTAAATATTTTAAATGTAATACTATTTTTATGATATCAAAAATATTAAGCAAATCTTTCAAAAACAAAAACATAATATGAGTGAAAAGCAAGTACAGCTTAAACCGAAACACAAGAATTGTTTTACAGCGGATTGTAAGGGCAAAGTCGGTACCCTCCCGACCGTACAACCATACCATTTGTCTAACAAAGTTTTTTACACAAGAAGGAACAGCAAATGAGCTTATATATCTTTTAATGTTGTAATCAGCGAAGTTCCTTTTTATAACGGAAGTAGTAAAGAAACATGCAGTCCATTTGTAAACGTTCATTGTCGCTCTTGGACATCTGTGACCAATTACAGACACGTTGCAACTCCTGAGGACTAAGTTGGTCGCCTTATTTGTGAGTCAGCAACCACACCTCCCTACGGAAACGCAAGGTTTACGCTAGAAATGAGTGTTGCGGAGGTACAACCCCAAATCGAACCGTATAGGTTCTACTAACTATAAAACATCCTGTACAACATCTAACGGTACTAAATATCTATCGGAGACCATCGGTTGACGATGCTACCTGAGGACTCAGTTCGAGAAACTTTCGTTAAGATCTCGTTTATAAGTGTCGCCATCTTGTTATAAAACTAAAATGGATGATTCACGAACTGTATGGAGACGAAAATTAATTTTTGGCACACTCTATAGCTTTTACTAGCAAGTATCTGACCATCAGCGGACATTAGCTCCTATGTAATGTACTGGATGTCAGCCAACTGCGCTGTCCACTTGCAAGGAAGGAAATATAATATGAACAAGTATATATTCAGCGTTCATTGAATCTACAAGTTACGTATTGACTTATGGGATTTCTTTCGACAACTCTTCTCCAAAACGAAACACCTTACGAGTCGGTGGTAGTTTATTGACGGTCAAAAAGAGTTCTATAAAGAATGTAATTTAAATAAAAATATTTTAATTTTGATTTATTACTTGTATAGAATACACAAGGCAACAACGCGCTAATTTTGTAACTGGAGAAGAAATTGGAAAGTATCCCTACTGTTTTCTGACTGCGTGCGTAGCGTTTATCTCACACTTTGACAGGTGATTGAACTACGACCAATATGAATAACAATACGATTCTTTTAAAGCTCTGTTTAGGTGGACGCATTGCTTATACGGGCTATAAAGGCCCGTAAAAATGGCCAAAAACTTTGTTTCAACAAGCATTGGTATTGGCGTAATAAGTCTGTGAGAAATTGTCAGGTGTAAGGTCATTTGAAAGGTGCGAACTATAGTGGAACCGGGGAGGTACCACTGCCGCCCCATAATCTGCCATTAAACGTTACTTGTGCTTGGGTTGAAGAGATGCGGTTGCCGGCTACACTTTGAAGCGAGGCGACTATCTTAGTCCTCAGAAGTAGCAACGTATCTACATACGAGCTCAGATAACATTTCAGACATATTTGTGTTGTGTTGTGATTGTACGTGGATGTCTATGGGCTGTAACTACATAAAATCAGGTGGTTTGCATGCTCGTTTGCTAGTTTTCTTATATATAAAAAGAAACTCTTGGTTTTCTCTTATATTGTATTTCATAAAACATTAGTGTAACCTTTTTCAAAGGTATAACTAAACAAAATACCATTATAGACAACAATAAGGATGGTGTGAGAAATAAAGAATGCTGCCACCTGTTAAAACTTAAATGATCGATAGATTTCCATTTTCAAATGGAAAATGATCGATCAACGTCACGTGCATACACGCAAAGCGGCAATTGAATATCATGATATGCATTTTCATAGCTGGTGTTATCGATAAACGCTAGTCGACAAACCTTGTCGAAAATAGATTCGACGGACGATATCGCCATTACGCATCTCCGCCACCATCATCGCCAGCATCATCCCACCAAGTCGCCATAATAAGTATTGCATTATGACGACTTAGTGGGATATGTTCTAATCCAATTCGAGCTGGAGGTTGAAGAACCTTTCAAAGATATCCGGTGTAATAGGAGCCATTCCAACTTATATAGAATTCCGACTCTCTTAATATCTGGCCACCTTAAGTTCTTGTGCAAAACACAGGGATTTCAAAACAAATGTAAATAATGGTCTCTAGCACGACGTCTCTATCGAGAACATCCCGGAGGAGCTTCCACGGCACGGGACACCAGCCTGTTTCCCTCCATGTCGGTGTGGATCCCACACAGAGGGATCACTCACACCAGAACAGAAGTTTGTGTACCCCTTTAACATAATGCGGAGTAGCGTTTTGTTATTAATATGAAGTACTAGTTGTACGCCTTATAAATTTGAAGGAAAGACATTACACAAATATTAAATTCATTGTGAGTCATTTTATTGAATTTGTTGATTTCGAAAAAAATATGACATTGCAGCGTTTCGTTGGTGCTGTGGGATGCACAATATTTCTTGTTTTTCCATCTGGTGTGTAAACAAATAAATCAGGTTTTTCGAATATATGAAATGCATTGGAATGAAAGTGGCTTCATCTGTCGAATATTGGTCGTACCAACTCTGAAACCTTCATGTGCTCAAGCACAACAAATTGCCAAAGATCATGTTTAAATACATAGTTTACGATTATATAAAGGACATAAAGACAAACATTCATTTTCATATATTATTATTAAGATATTAATATGTGTTTGATTTTGCTTGGAAGCGATAATTTCATTTAGACTCCCGAAATCCATAACTTTTAAGGGACCTGTCAGTAGCATGATAGTAATAAACTTACTCTAGTAGGTGTATTAAAGGTTTACTACAAAAAGTGTCACTATATATAAACACGAAGAGGCGACTGCTTCCGAGAAGTCCCGCGGGACGCCTGAATAGACGGTTTTAACGAGGGCCGTTCTCTCAATACGGTCATCATGCTTCTTATAACGAAAATATTGCTAAACTCACTTTTTGTGTGACGATATAACGTTCCTTTTTGCTAAAATATTTACTGCTGGCGTAGATAAACTTTTATATACCCACATAGCAATGAAAATAAAAATAAACTTATATTATGTATTGAAATAACATAGCATGTTTTAAGTGTAAATTTTTATGTGATGTTAAGTAGTCGCAGCCCATAGACATCCACGTGCAACCACAAACACGACTGAAATCCCATCTGAGCTCGAACGTAGATAAGCCGAAACACGAAGTAATGCTTAACGGCGGATTACAAGGGCGGTGGTACCTCTCCAGTCGAACTATAGTTGTTCCACTTTGGATGCAAGTAATTTACTATGTCAGCCATTTCTTTTGCTTGGGATTGATGTATTTATCTAAATAAATTACTATATTGATTACTAATTTTATAAATTTCAAATTATAATTCAATGTTTATGATTTAGTATTTATTAGTTCATTTTTGTATTGCACCTATAATAATAATTGAGGTGACACTTAGACATTAATTTATTTTTATTTTTATTATGAATTGTATTAATGTTCATTTTGTTGGTGCAACTCAAATAGATAAATAACGTACCACAATTGGTTACATATCCACATACAGAATTATTCGCCACATATTTGATCATTCCATTCTTCTAAGTTTTGTCGTTTTACGAGAAGATTAACGAAGTAAAAAACCTTGTAGAAAATTCTCGCTTCCAAATGAAATATGCGAGATGCACGCTGCCTCGTTAGCGAATGAAAAGATTAGGTTTGATGCAACAAAAAGAACGGTTACTTACAGCATTTAAACGAGGGAAAGGAAATGATCGTTTAGATAGAAACATGAATATTTTTCTACACATATAAGACAGAAGTAACAAAAGAACATGCTGTCCATCTGTTCGATCGAGTAGGTGCTACCGTCGCCCTCATGATCCGCCGTAAAACGTTACTTGCGTTACGGTTGCCGGCTACACTTTGAAGCGAGGCAACCATCTTAATCCTCAGGAGTAGCAACGTATTGATGTTCGAGCTTCGAATTTTGGAAATTTTAGCCCGCAGGGGTTACAATAAAGGTTAAAAATGTTAATTAATGTATTGATACATGGACTTCGACGCGACCAAAACTGAGGACAAAGACTAGTTGTTTATATATTGCGAAGTAGAATTTATATATATAACTATTTAAAATTTAAAATATTTAAAAATTATGTACCATTGATTGTGTTAGAATCTATTACTAATGACGACAATAGGCATTAACCATTTAATATAAAGTGGCAGAGCTCTCGTCGGTTGCCCTATAAACGAACCTTTTCTCCTGGGATCCCACTGACAGGTCAAACTTTTCTTGTTATTCGGTACACGGATCAACTGGTAACTAGTTCGCCAGGATCGAATCATGACCTCTCGGGTTAATCCCTCTGCTAATTCTTAAGGGATTGCCTCAAAGGTTTGTGTAGAATATTAATAATTTTATAGAAAAAAATTTATATAAAAGTTTTTAATAAAAGTTAAGGTTTCCAAAAATTTTAATTTTTTTTCAACTTATCTAAATACTAAAATATGAAATGCAACAATATACAATGAAATAACAATGAATGAAATAGCTATCACCATAATCTCTGTTACATTAAATATGTAAAAAACTCACTTTAACGACCGAAACGGCGAAGTAACGCCGTAACAAGAAGATAGTAACGCATATATGCATTTTTATACATATGTGTTTATATTGATTCAATATTATTATAAAAAATATTACTTTAATTAAGTACATTACTTCAAAACTAAAGATCCACAAATAAACTATTGATTCTAGGCGCATACATACGTTGTACGCAATACACAGTTATTCGTACGTACATTACTATTATTGAGGACTGAGATGGTCGCCTCACTTGTAAGTGTACCCGGGAACCACACCAATCAAACTGAAAAGAATAATTGCTTATTATTGCGGATTATGAGTGCGACGGTGGTACTTCGCCAGGTGATCATTCGCTGAGGATGGTTTCCTTACCATGCTCGGCACATGAAAATATAATGACAATTTCATTAATTTTTCCGAGACCCCGTAATAATGTTAAACTTTACCCTGCGGGTTGACGCAATCCTGAAATGTTCCCTCTCGTCCCATGGGATACTGTTTATTCCCATCTTCCAGGAACTGCGTTAACGTTGTGTGAACTGCCAACTGCCAAGTTATTCCAGCTTCGAACGATAACTGTGCCGGAAATACGCCACTTTTTGTCCTGGGCTCCTTTTGTGTATTTAACATTAACTTATATTTTATTTACAACTTGACATTTTGTGCAAACTTTTCTTCTGTTGAAAGAGCACTCTTTCAACAGAAGAAAAGTTATGAACTGTGACAGAATGAAGAGGTTCATAACCATAGATAGTGTTATATCTGGCCGCTCGCTGATTTAAATAGACATGAGACTTTATTTGCTAAAACAATAATGACAGATCAAAATGTATACACAGATAAAATAATAAAAAACAAATATATTCTAATTTCAAAACATACATAACACGAAAAAATATTGTATCTACTACAACATTTCTTCGGAACTATCTTCTCTCTTTTGTCACGTTATTCTTGACATAATGATTCTGGCCAAATGAGAGCTATTCATGTGTAAAGTCAAGTGTAATTGGCAACCTTACGTCTTGAACCTTCATGTCGGATCATGAAGGCGGTGATATCTTTCCAGTTTAATCGTAATTGTATCGTAATCGCAATCGCACCGGTAAACCTTTAAAAATCATGCTAACGCCACTTTAAATTTATATTCCGTTCTATAATACACAAAAAATGTTGGTAAACATAACTATAATGTTTCCTGTCCGGACCTCCCGAGCAAAGCTCTTTATTCCCGGCCTTCCACTATATTTCCCGGATGACGTCATCGCTCTCGTAATTGTACGGCTAAGGCTTTATTGCTAGTTGCGGTCGGACGGAAGGAGGCCCGTAAACTCATGGCATTCCTAACCTTTTCTTTGTACACAACATTAATTTAAGTCAAAATGCATATCTTCATTTCGTACGCCTGGGTTTTCCGATCTTTTTATTAAAACTATAAAGACCTGTCGTCGGGAGCTCCTCAAGCTAAAAGTTCTAGATAGATTTCTATCATTTTTTTATTATACTTCTTGATTATTATATAAAAGTATGTCACATCTTCATTTAATAAAAGTTGATATAGATTTAACCTCAATAAGTACTAATAAAGAAAAATGTAAATCCGTTATAAGGTGTAAGTTTTGTAGCAAATAATTGTTTTATTATTTTTAAATGATCCCAAAAATAAAACTTGCTTTGATAATATTAATATTAATGCCGTCAAATACATACAAGAAACGGCTATGACTCACGACTAGAAAATATAAAATATGTAAATTTTCGAGTCACGAAATCTCCTGCAAATAATATACTAATATATAAGGTACTTCGGCCTGATTACAACCCAGGTGGTACATAGTTCCAGTGCCCAATTTCACAGGACGTTAAGCTGAAAATCTAGCACCTTTATAAAATTCTAGGTCCGAACTTTGTATTTGCAATTCCGTTCCTTTTAAGTGTATTGGTATCTTTGTTTTTTCTTACTGTTTATAATAAAAATATTATCAAAAACAAAGTTATTTCTGTTTATAAATAATTAATTATTTTATTTATTATTATTAACTTGTAAAATATTATGTTGAAAAGTAGCAAAGGAGCGTGCAGGCCATC
>DWON01006947.1:0-13390 GCA_018251015.1 Phocides pigmalion okeechobee
CCTCGCTTCAAAGTGTAGCCGGCAACCGCACCTCTCCAACCGAAACACAAGTAATGCTTTACGGCGGATTATAAGGGTTGTGGTGATACGACCCCGGTGGAACTATAGTTCTGCCACCTTTTATGTTAGTTAGGTTAGTAATTAAAATATGGTATCCCATTTTTCGCTACTACACCGGAGAAAGAGTAAAACAATAAAAAAATCTCATCGAGATGTGTTAAATCTTGTCTTTTTACTACGTAATGTGTACTCACGATTAACCATAATCATAATAATTTATTTCTTGTTGGATAAGGTAACAAAGACAATAGTCCAAAAAAGTTATGGGCCGTCTCTTATCCTACCCTTTAAGGGTGTACAAATAACAAGATTAATATTAAATAAAATAAATTTAATGATATTAGATGAAATTGAGTTTGCTTGTTTATAAATCAGGCTTGAAAAAGATTTATAATTGCCGATATTTCGAACTATTTACATGGATCGTGGTCACGGCTAAACGTATGATTAATTTCATGTAACTTTAGTCAAACTATCAGCAATTAAAAATAGGTATGTAATTTATTTATTTAGAAATAATATTTATGTCAGTAATCTGGTTAGTACAGGCTCTATCTATAGGCTTTAAATAAAGAGGAAGGTGACCAACAGACAGAGCAGACATTGCATATAAGGACCAATAAATAATTATAATATATAGTTATATCGACGTCTGCGCGATCAAAGTCGCGGACAAAACCTAGTTAATAAATAAAATCAAATCCGTTTAGATAAGGCTTCTTTATAAACTACAATGTAAATGTACAAGTAGAAAGAATGACTTTGTATGGTAATTTCTCGACCAATGACATTTAAGAAAAATTTTAATTACAGACACCTAATTAATTAAGACCTTTGTTGTTTGTTGTTTAGGTATACAACATGAGACATGAAAGAAAATTGTTTGAAAATAACATTTAATTAAGTACCTCTATACTACTTATGTACAAAAACGTAATCTTTATCATTTTGAGTGCGACGCTCATATGTATATTAGACCGGTTCAGCGATGCCGGAGGCGGCCCTAAACTGGAGTTGTATTCTTTCGACTGAAAATGCGCCGACAATTCACTGAAATATTGTATTTTTTAGCATTCGTGTAGCATCTACGAATACACAGATGTTGTTTCCACTCGCAGTCTTGTACACCTGACTCAAACATAGCACTTGTATTCAACTGTTATCCATACAGATTTGTATGAACAACACGGGTGCGTACGAGCCGCAAGCGCGTTGCACCAAGTGATACACAGTATCTGTGCACGCCGCAGGGAAAGTGTTAATAAAATTTAACCATTCCACCCGCGGAACCAAATTTACGGTTAGGAAGCTTCATGAAGCATAACCCTGAGGCATTCTACAAGTTATGGTCTGAAAGGATATTGTCCACGAAAAAGCTGTCTCGCAGTCTAATTCTTAAAGGGATACTATGTTGTTCAATAAGGATAATACCAACTTTATGAAGTACAAT
Organism: Phocides pigmalion okeechobee; assembly: GCA_018251015.1. Taxonomy (NCBI): domain Eukaryota; kingdom Metazoa; phylum Arthropoda; class Insecta; order Lepidoptera; family Hesperiidae; genus Phocides; species Phocides pigmalion. The sequence goes on from DWON01006947.1 coordinate 1,511, forward strand.
TTTTTAATTAACTGTTCGTGCGTCATTTTGATACGTATGGAAATACCTGTTACTTGGACGTAGTTTAATAAATTTATGAGACAATCACGCGAAATATTTGAATGGAATATTTTCAAAAAATATTTCTACTAAGCTATAGATGTGAAACGTTGCCCTTTTGTTTAGTTGTTTGTGTGTCTCTATCACGAAAACTCTTCATTTCATCTATTTCAAATTTTGTATACAGAATTCCGGTACTGCTAACCTTGACATAGGCTGTGCATTATCACGCCGTATAATGTTGAAACTGAGAAATTGCCAAAAGTGACACATAGGTGGGAGAATTGTAGTTGGACCGGGGAGGTACCACCGCCGGCCTCATAATCCGCCGTAACGCAACACTTTTGTTTCGGGTGCAGAGGTGCGGTTGCCGGCTACACTTTAAAGCGAGCGACCATCTTAGTCCTCAGGAGTAACAACGCATCTATGTTCGAGCTCAGATAGGATTTGAGTCGTATTTGTGATTCTACGTGGATGTCTACAGGCTGCGACTACTTACCAACAAGTGGTTTGCATGCTCGTTTGCTACTATTCTTACATAAAAAAAAAATGTTGAGTGAATCGTGTTTTAATACGCAATATTTTTGAAATTGCAAATTGTACTAGAGATTATAGCAGACGCGTAAGATTTTATATCGCGGACAAAGACGCGGGTTATCGTTAGTGATATAAACTTAAATACCTTACGAGTCGGTGGTAGTGTAAAGTTCAAAAAGAGGTTTTTAAAGAATTTAATAAAAATCAAAATTAATATAACCAAATAAATGAAAAAAAAGAAAAAATACTAAAATCCCCAAAATCTATTTTCTCAATGGTAGAAGTATGTTCAATTTATAATCTAAAAGTTTATTTTGTCGATAAAAGTAACATAAATTGATATAAACCATATTGATAGCACATTAATTAACAAATCAACAATAATTCCACAATTATGACACCAATTATGAAATTACAAATTATACTCCGCTTGCATTACAAGTAGAATTATCAATTTTATCTGCCACTCGACTGTTCACTCACATTATCTAATCAAACATAAGATTATGAACATTTCCGTAAAAAAGATTGACATCTGACACGGGGAACATGTATCCATATGTATTATTGTTTCATTAACTATTTGACATATTTGATAGAAAATATTGTAAACAATTAACGGATTGTGTATTATTAGCCCTAAACATGATTTTTTTATTTAAGAAGAATAGCAAACGGGGATGCAAGCTACATGATGGTAAGTAGTCGCAGGCCATACACATCCATGTACATGTACAATCGCAAACATGACTGAAATCCTATCTGAGCTCGAACATAGATGTGTTGCTACTCCTGAGGACTAAGATGGCCCCACTTCAAAGTGTAGCTGGCAATTGCACCTCTCCAGCCGAAATACAAGTAATACTTTACGGTGGATTATGAGGGCGGCTATGGTACTTCCCCGGTGAGTTCTCCCACCTTACAAATTTCAGATTTATTGTTTTGTTAATCATATGGTATTAGACAAAGATAGTTCACAGATGTCCAAACTCAAAACAGAACTGTATAAATTATGTAAAATATCTAATCTAGTTGGAATTTGATCCTGGAATAGGTATGGTAACGACCAGACTATGCTGGAAGTCAAATTGTAAGTTATTGAAAATCTTTAACTTCCACAACATTCAAATTGACACACATAAAAAGTGAAATAATAATGTTAAAATTACAAATATCTGAAATGTGATTCTAATAAATCTGAGTGAAATATTAAATTCATAATGAATTCAAAATTCGGTATCAGAATTGTAAAAGACATGTTGTAAGCCCATGTAACTATAAACAATTTTAATGATAACAATATTAAAACTACAATGTAAGAACAATTAATTTCTATAGCAACAATTATCATATTATAAAGAAATCTTTTATCTATTTTCTGTTTTTATCAGCAATACATTTCTTGGTAAAGTTATGCTAAATTAAGGTGAATGCTAATATAACAAGAAACTAATCAGTTTCTTGGTAAGTTGGTAATGTAATACATATATTGGATAAGTATATTTCGTTAGTAATAAAAGTTGTAGCATAAAAAAAAACAATTTTAATTTTTTTTTCTATTTAAAAATAGCAAACAAGTGTGTAAGTCACATGATGGATTATGCCATGGACTTTTTGCAGCACTGCATCGGCAATCTCAAACAAGACTGAGAATATATCTGAGATGGTAAGCATTGCTTATGTGGTCACATGATATTTAGTATTCGCTGCAACATACAAATTACAATTCTGCTTATGCAACAACCAAAACTGAATTCATATCTGAAGTGGTATGTATTGCTCAGGTAAGTCCTCTGATGTTTAGTAGTCGCTGGATCCTACAAACTGCAATCATGCATATGCAACCTCAAGCAAGACTGAAGTCGTATCTGAGGTGATATCCATTGCTCGTGCAGGTCACATGATATTTAGAAGTAGCTCGAACCTATAACCTGCAACCCTGCACCGGCAACCTCAAACAAGACAGAAGTAATGTCTGAGGTGTATTGCTATTCCTAAGGACTAAGGTATGAGAGTAACCAACAACACCTTCCAAGCCAAAAAAAAAATTGCTGCATAGCAAATTAAAAACATAAAAATTGCTTCATAGCAGATTATGAAGACTGAGTAGGCTATTATACTTCCATCTACTGTCACATTTACTGCTAACCTTATTTGTTACCTATGAAAATTTGACAATTATATATCCATATTGGAGCTGCATAACAGATTATGCTTCATCATATTATTATACATATATATCATATATTCAACAGTTTCTCCCACCACCGCAGTTTCGACATAACCACGATCCACGCAACTGGTTCCAAATATAAGCAATCAAAAAATAAAAAATAGTTAATCGTGAGTACCCAGTACATAGTAAAAAGAGTATGCTTCGAGTCACTAGAAAGGATGCTTGTTTAACAATGAGACATCAGTAGGTTACCTAAACTAATTACAAGCGTAGTTACGAAAGAAACAGATTTAATTCTTTACGTTGATCAAAGACATACCAATTTACAAATATCCAGACCTTTTTTTGTCACTTCTGTTTTGGGAGCAAGCTAATTCTCAAAGTCATAAGTCCATAATTTCTTATAATCTGTTATCTCTTAAAAACTTACTATTTTTGTCTGTGGCAGAATGATGATTTTTAAATAACAATGGATCCACATACTTCATAGTGTTAAAGATATTTAGTAGTAGACTGTTGAACAAAATATTTATATATATAAATAGAAAAATACAAATTTTCTATTACACAAGTATAGCAAGATATGCATTAGACCTCCAATGATGTAGAGAGAGACATACCTATCTCATTCATGCTCACAAGAAAAATTATAATTGACATTCAAATACTTTACTTGATTATAAGATATTCACATACTGTCAATAAATGTAGTAAGATACAATATAAAATCGTTAGTTTATTTGACAAAGGTTGTAAGAAAACCAGCAGAAAATGATTGATGACAATAACAGGCTATTTATAAGCATATTTAATTTTCTTACATTACATTTACCGTCTCTTTTATGAAGATTGTATCAGTTTTGTTTTCAAATGAATACTATGAATAAAATGCATGTTTGTATAAATTATTGAATACCGTCACAGTACAACTGTAATTGTATTTATTATCCTGTTTGTATGTTTGATGCAATATCATTCTCATGTTCATTTAGTTTTAAAGTAATATTCATTAAAATCTTTTGTATTATGAGTAGAGGTTAAATTAATATCAGTGGACAACATATATACATATTTTATTTATAATATTTATATGTTTACACTGAGAACTAGTCAAGTACTGTAATTTTAAAAATTACTCCATAAAAGTACATCTAATTACTATATGAAATGTGTACTTAACTATGCCTTAACAGCTGTTATTTTGTTGTTATGTTTTATGTTCTGTGTTCTAGTATCATTTATAAATAAAATGTTTTTGTCTTTTATTTATTTTTGTTTACTTTATTATTTTACTAAAAACCATAGACAACCCACATATTGAGATAGTGAATTAGATTTTATTAATCACACTTGTCATTAACTACATTTAACTGGTAATAACTTTAAGAATCTCACTCAAAATCACATCAAATCAGATGCATGACTATTAAAAATATATATCATTGACAATTTGTAGGTGGGAATCATTTATAAAGAGTAAATTACATTATTTTTATAGATTGTTTACAAATTGTTAGTGTTTTCTTAATCCATAGTTTATTTGGTAGTTGGCACATATTAATTAATGTCCATCTGTATAATCTAAATTAATATTGTTCTTTGAAGGATGTTTTTTTTTAATTACCTGACCTGTAAACAACTTAGTTTTTTCTTAATGTTGTCAAAAGGTTAAAGGCAAGGGATTTTATTACATTCGGCTATTTATTATTGTTTTGTTTAACCTTTTTACTGGCAAAAGGTTTACATTAATTAAGAATTACACAATTTGCCACACATGCATAACAAACACTTTAATGTGTTGAGAACATGTGGTATACGGTTTGTTACTAAGCGATTGAGAATAAGCACGATATACTAAGTCAAATACTTTACGATTTAACGAATACTAACATCGCAGAGTAAACAGCGTAAGTGATTTCGACATCGTTGGGAAACTGAAAGGTCCTTCAATTTACAGGTTGCAAAATATAAACTACGAATGAATACGAGTTTTGGTACGTACCTAAGCAGCAGACGAAGAACTTGAACAGCGTGATGACGAACGCGTTGTAGAACTGGGAGTCGTAGTAATTTACGTCTGAGTTGGTGATATCTACGTGGTCGATAGTCACGTTGGACAGCGCAGACACCTCCTCCCCGCCCGACACTGGCAACCCCAGGCTGATCTTCAGAAACTCATCCACCACAAATAACGGCGGAACTCTCAATAGAACCTCCACCAGCGCGAGAGCCTTCGACCTCAACGACATCATTCATTTATGCTAGCCGTCGCACACACCAACACTGACAATTTTATCGGCCGGAAATCGACGCCGACCACGAAGGGAGTTCTCGGTTAATTTTGATTTTTCTATAAACTATTTTGAGATCACGTAATAATTGTACGAAAATAATATGACTGAAATTTTTGCGACAATAAAATTTGACATGTTGAATAACGTGTTGCCAAACTACATTTTTGGTTTTTCAGTTTTGTGTTTGTGTTACTATAAGTAAAAAAATGGTAAAAAAAATATACTTGGAAGAAATTATGCTACTGATTTATTTATGAATATAACCTGTATGAATATAACTAAAGTAATTTAAACAGTAAATATGTGTATATTTTTTATTTAAATAGATTCTCGAATATTCTTTCCCCCTTTAGTTCATAAAAAATAAAATAGATGGCATTGAAAGTTAAGTTGACAACTAAGTAATGCTGTTGAAGATACATTGCTTAATTTTTATCGTAGGAGTATATTGATTATGATATTCCTGACAACCATAAGAAGATTAATTTACTTCTCATTACGAATATATACACTATGTAAAGCTAAATTCTTCGCTGAAATTAATCTACTGCAAATTGAATTCGTTATATTTACATATCCTTATTATACTTTACATATCACGGCTACGCTATTAAAATTACTAATAGGTCTCAGGTAACAGAAACCAAGGACTTATTTGGACGCAGGTTTCGATTAATTCTGAGCGCTCATTGAGAGAAGAATATCATTCGTGTTAGTAAAGTAACTATTTTTATGTTACGCTTTTTGGGTTCCGTTGGAAAATATTTGAAAGACGATCTGTTTGTATGTCTGTCACAGCCATTTTGCCCTCTGCCTATTAGTAACTATAGAAAAAATTTGGAAAGTAGTCATCATCATCGGGGGACGTCCCAGCCTCTTTGGCGGGGGAATACGGGCCTCGAAGTAGATCCTCTTTACCCCGGTCTGAACTCGGGGTTGTACCCCGGCTTAACTATAGACTTAACTATATATAGCAACTTGGGTATAAGAAAATATTCAGTACTTCAGTACAAGTGAAGTATCAATGGATAAATGATCAAAGATGGATTTAATTTCTTGTTTAAGCGTAATGTTCCTGAAATTAGGTTCTAATGTCATTATTAGTACCCACTTCTCCATTGTAATTAACGAACGATATGGTAAAAAACTAAATTTGTATGTTGTAGTCAAACTTGATACATATTTTTAATGAAAATGTTTTGAATACAATAGTGATTGATATTGAAATATGATATAATGGCGGCCGGCCCAGGTAGGGTAATAAAGTTTATATTTATTTACATTATTTTTTTTCCCTTGGGAACAAATTGAAACAATTGGAAACATCATAACATGCACATACACACTTACACATATTTCGCACGACGAATCTATCCATTTAATTTAACATTTTTGGTTTGTTTCCTTGGCGCAATTTGATTTATCAACATTTTAAAATGTAAGTCAATTATTGGCTGTTTATTAAATTTTAAGATTTGTTGTTTTTTTTAAAAAAAGAGCTGTGGATTTTGTTAAATAAATAAATAAATAAATAAGTCTGTTTCGAACGACGATTGAATTACTATATTGAATGTAACTATTTAATTTCTCGTCCAATTTACAGAAAAAAAACTTATTATGGACCAAAAACATTCCCAGGAATCACTGTACCTGTATTTGAAAACCAAAAAAAATCCGTTCAGTACTTTTTGAGTTTATCATGAATAGACAGACACACGCGACGGGGGACTGTTTTATAATATTTAAAAAAAGATGTACTTATCGCTATACACTTTATAGCAGACGTATAAGATTATATTTTATGGACAAAACTGTCGGTTAACGCAAGCAATATGTAAATATAACAAATCATTGATCAACTCCGACATAGATTTTGACGTATTCCGCGCATTTTCGATTTTGTCCAAAACATTTAGGACTTTGGTTTATAATATTTAAAGATTATCAACTTACTGACCCTTTTAATATGAGAAGAGTAGCAAACGAGCATGCAAACTACCTGATGTTAAATAGTCGCAGCCCATCGACATCCACGTACAACCACAAACACGACTGAAATCCTATCTGAACTCGAACGTAGATACGTTGCAACTCCTGAGGACTAAGTTGATCACCTCGCTTCAAAGTTTAACCGGCAACCGCATCTCTCCAACTGAAACACAAGTAATGCTTTACGGCAGATTATGAGGGCGGCGGTGGTACCTCCCCGGTCGAACTATAGTTTTCCCACCTTTAGATATTGCGACCAAAACTTTTAGGGACATTTTACATATTTAGAGATTATCAACGACACAACTAACTACAGAACCTTTCGCAGTGCTACGTTACGCCCCCACTTTTTAATTTCACGTCAAAGTTCTAAAAGGCGGCCATGTTTAAATCGATTCACATTTGTACGGATTCAGAGTAAGGCTTCAGAAAGAGCAAATTGAAAACGAACCATTGTGCTTGCATTGTGCGCTTAAAGCTCAGGGGGAAACTTATGCGGCAAAACTTCGTTTGATACCGTATTTAGCAATTTTCTTATGTTTTTTTGTTACAAGAGTAACAGATAAGCATACCGCCTGTAGCCAATGGGCATACATCTAATCAGGACTGTGTCGACTACACTTTGAAGAGAGGCGACCATCTTAGTTCTCAGGAGTAGCAACGCATCTGCGTTAGTGCTCAGATAGGATTTCGGTCGTTTTTGTTTGTACGTGGATGTCTATGGGCTGCGACTACTTAACATCGCTCGTTTGCTACTCTTGTCACATAAAAAAAGATACGCTAAGCGCAAAAGAGCAAATTGAAAACCAGCAAGTGCTTATAATATGCATTCAAAGCTCCGGAAGTATGAATTGCTTCTTGTGGATGATGGAGGCAAAAAATGATGAAATCCAAGGGCCTTTTTTATGTTATACGTGAACAGAAAATGAGCATGTAATTGATAGATATGATAGATTCTGTCTATCTGTTATGATATGATAGAGTTTGTTCTGCCTGAGGCTGCATGTAGTTGCGTTGCTACTATTAAGGACTACGGAGGTAACGTAATAGAGGTAGATTATATATGAATTTTATTTTCACCAAAACAGATGCAAAGATTTCTCCTTTAAGGTCGCAATGAATTGGCGACTCTTTTGGTATTGCAAATGCCTATGAGCGCCGGTAACTGCTTTCCATCAGGTGGCCTGTCTTCTGTTCATTAGGCTATGTATAAAAAAATGTGTTTTGTTAACGGAGAATTATGTTATTTGAGTCGATTTTTTACCCTAAGGTACAAATAGATTTATGACACGCCTTACAGGTAGTAGAACAAATATTGCACCGGCATGGACCACTGCCAACCTCATAAATCGCTGTGATGCAAATTTGTGTTTCGGCTGAAAAGGTGCAGTTGCTACCTATACTTCTAAGCAAGGCGAGCTGTTCAGTCCTCTGGAGTAGCGACGAATCTACATACGACCTTAGATAGTAGGTAAATTATTCCTCTCTGAATTTCTATGTAAGTTTCCTTTGGTTGCTGCAAATATTTAACAGTAGGTGGTCCGTACGCTCGTTTGCTTTTCTTGTAACAAAATAATAACACTTCTTAAACCTCTCAATAAACGCAAAATCCTAAAACATATAATTTTAACACGTTCCCAACAGTTACGTACAGATTATCCACGATTATGCAACAGAATGACAATGATTACCACAGATAATACAGAGTACCGGTAATAAAAAGCAAGAATTAAATATGGCGGCAATATATCCGCGCACGTGGCTGGCACGCGTCGTTTTCCCCATTTGCGATTGGCAAAGATTGTAGTTTGAGTAGGGCCATTTATAAATGTGTTCAGTATATTTTTATGTGACTACAAATATTTTATTATATATTATTTATTTTAAAATACAGGTGTAGCCTTTACCTATGTTTATATACATAAGTATACCTATGTTTAATAAAATAAGTATTTTGTGATTTGTTTTCATAGCAGTGGATAAAAAAAAAACAAACGATTACATTTTTTTCATAAACGGAGTTGAATAAAAACTGTATTTATTTTTTGTAAATATTTTTTGTTTTTTTTTATATATATGAGCCTAGCGATAAGGCGGACGGGCTACCTGATGGAATACGATCACCATCGCCTATGGACATTTGCAACACCAGAGGAATCGCCAATGCATCGCCGGCTTTGAAGAAGAGCTCTTTTTGCACCTTTTTTGAAGAGCTCCATGTCATAGCGCTCCGGGAATACCTCAAGGGGAAGTTCATTCCACATCTTGCACGTCCGTGGCAAAAACGACCGACTGACTTATCCTCAGGAAGTTTGTGTCCTCAAGACTGCCTGACATCGCGCCTACGCACGTGATGCCTATGCACGATACCAAGCAGGCAAACAGATATACCTTTTGTGCCATTTGAGATTTAAAGAGGAAGTTAGCAACTTCGAAAGCATCAACAAGGCCTCAGGTGGCTTGCATGCTTACTATTTTTCCAATGTAATAACAGGCTATAAATAATAATTAAAATAAAAGAGTTACGACTGGTAGACCCAAAGAATGATTCATAGCTGATACCGCTAGAAACCTGAAATCTTCTAGATGGGTTCTTAATAAACACAAGAGAGAACTCAGAAAGGACAAGTTTTAAGATAATTCTTATTATTTATAAAAGAGATACGATGCTCATTTGTTTATTTGAGTGTTTCTTTACTGCAAACTACTGATTCAATGCACCTCGATTTTTTTGCACAGGCTGCCTTTACCTTAAGTCTCGTATGCTTTATCTTATTATGCTATAAGCGTTAACAAAAATTAGGGTTAGTTAGAGTTTACCCGTGACCATGAGTCAGACAAAACTGGTCTGAAATATCGGCTATCCAAATTAAGTCAATTAGTTATTCGTGAGGACGCGGTACATAGTAAAATATTTATTTAACGTAGTCACATTCAGTTGTTAACGTGCTTCTAAGCTTATATTTCACGGGCAACGCCGCAGGTTAACATTAGTGTTATAATGAAACCAAACAACATTAGTTTTAATTACCTATCCCGCTGTTTAACGGGTTTCTGAATAGTGTTTCTCAACTATAAGAGCGCTCTCTACGGAACTAGAGACGAGTTCTCAAAGTTATTCGTATAGAAACTTATTGGCAAACGAAGATTTATTTCGTAACTAGATCTGTAGTTGTAACTACTATATTTTTTATATGTGAAACGAGCTTTTGCCCGCGAATTTTTTCACGTGTTACATAAATTGACATAACTTCTATATTTGTTAACCGATTTAAACGAAAAACAAACAAAAATGTTAAATGATCCTGAAAACTGCGTTCAATATATGATTTATTAAAGACAGCGATCAGTTACAGGTTTATTATATGTATAGAAGAGTAACGAATGAGCGTGCGGTACACCTGATGTTAAGTAGTCACTACAGCATTGATCACCTCAAACATGTCTGAAGTCCTATCTAAGGTTGTACGTTGTTGTTTCTGAGGATTAAAATGGTCGCCTCGCTTATAAGTGTAGCTAGAAATTGTAACTCTTCAACCGAAAGTTAAAACCTAATTTACGGCGGATTGTGAAAACAGCGATGGTATCTCCCCGATAGAAGTGTTCAAATTATTGGCAAATTATAATTTATTGCGTAATTAAATAAAAATCATTAATACTAAGTACCCGTTACACATATGTTACATCGTTACAAGTAAAATATGTGAATTCCACGAATATATTAGGTTAAAATCATGTTTTTTACGTGGCTTGGTCTCTAGCCGTAGTAACTATAGTTTTTTTTACGTAAGAAGAATAGCAAACGAGCATGCAAACCACCGGATGTTAAGTAATCGCAGCCCATAGACATCCATATAGAACCACAAACACGACTAAAATCCTATCTGAGCTCCAACGTAGATACGTTGCTACTCCTGAGGACGAAGATGGTTCTTCGCTTTAGTGCAGCCAGCAACCGCACCTCTCCGATCGAAACATGAGTAATGGTTTACAGCGGTTTATGAGGGCGGCGGTGGTACTACTGCGGTCGAACTATAGTTCTCCCGCCTTTTATATTCCACCAGTCTTAATATATCGAGAATTTATTTCGTAATTCTTCTACAGTCATAGTCACTACATTATTAGTATTGATTTCACACAATGTTGATAATATTTAAGTATTACTTTGGCACGTGTTACGTGACCAATTGCCTCGTAATAGTTTTACAGCGCCATAAGAAACTCATGAAAAGGAATTGTAACTATTTTACATAAACCAAATAGTTCCACGCCCTAATCATGCATACACTAACGTGGTTTATAGCACAATAATGTAGAAGTTAGTTTCGTTTTTCCACGTTTCTATATACAACCATTTGGGAAATTATCTTGTATAGATTTTGCAATCGATCGCTGTCTGTACATGAAAGATATATAAGTATAAGTAACCAAAATTACGGGCATTTATTATCGCAACAAAACTCAAAGCAATACTTGTTAGAATTTTAGAATATAAAAGATGGATAAGTCGAAGAAAATGTCAAAGAAAAATACGACTAAATCACGATATAAGTCAAATCCCTGTTCAAAGACCATGGAAAAGTATAGATCTATTCGGAATCGCTGCAATATGATTTGTAGGGACTCACAACGACGCCATATTCACAAATCTGTACAAAATCAAGATCCAGCACGAGTCTGGAAATTCCTTAAATCCCTGGGAGTTGGGAAGTCTAATCAAAATACACGTCACACGAGTTTAGATATTAATCTTCTTAATCAACATTTCTCATCAACTTCTATCATTGATAACAATGAAAAGATTAAAGCTTTAAATTTCCTTTCTACAATTCCCACTCCTGATGT
>DWON01006948.1:0-13390 GCA_018251015.1 Phocides pigmalion okeechobee
ACAAACTTGCGCATTTATAATATTAGTTAATTAATATTAGTAGGATAACATGATAATAATTCTACTTAATTCTTACCATCACTTGTAACTACAGGAAATTATCGTATGTACCTGAAAATAAACAACAAAATATATAAAAAATAATATTTATCATATGACATAGCAAAATACTATCCGATGAAAGTAAACTCGGTATCTTTACATTCAACGTATTCGTACTAAATTATGAATACATATAGTATAATTATAGAGTATACAATTTCATTGTTCTTATAATAAACCCGGAAATATAAAATGTATAAACTAGTAAAAACTACAAACCACCAACTACTATATAAGTATATTTATATGTTAAGTATGAAATAATTATCGTAGCAAAAACTGCAGTTGAGATATGTCTCAAACTGGTTTAATAGGTTGCAGAACCCTATTTCCACCAGAATAGTACTACCATCACTTCATTGGAACCAATCTTGTGTTACAATAGGAGAAGTGATGTCCGCCATCCACACTTAAGACCATCTTTTCAGTCCTTAGATATGGCAATACATCTAAAAAAGCCTTCGATGGTACTTTAGTTCTGCTTAAGCTTCAACATTAATGTCCATGAGGTACATCCATTCATCCATCAGCCTTTACGTGTCCACTGCTGGACATAGGCCTCTCCCAGATGCCGCAACTTCTACTCCTACTCGCATGAGCTACAACGACCCCTTAACATCAGTTAGTTTGCTACTCTTATCACTTATAAAAATACTTGAAAGTTTTATAACAAATTTCTTAGACGTATTAATGCTAGGTATGAAATCATAAAGTAGGAAAAAACGTAAATGATATATAACTCAAACTGGTATTTAAGACATGTGGAGCGGTCTAACAAGCCTCTTGGCTCCATTCGCAGGCCACGTGCCTTTTACCGCAGACTTGTTCTCAAACACACCTGTTTCCTCTTTCCACATAAAAAAATGTTCAGCTGTAAGACATAAAAAGTTGCATTTATGTTATTTAGGAAAAAAACTCCATTATTTTTCATAACGTATTAATTTATTAAAGAGATTCATTAAAAAGTGTTAATGATGTGCTATTTCCGTCTGTTATTAAAGACACCTAGAGACCTAAAAGGCTTTCGCCTCTATTCGCAAGTCCCAGGCCTTTTACGTCCGACTTGCTCTCCTTTAAGAGACTGAGTGCCATTTACTGGTTCTAAAGCGACTTTAATTGCTAAGGTTTTTACCAAGACTCTTGGTTACAAATGTACCACTGCAAAATTTAATGAATCTTTGTCTTGAACAATGCAACCATGAAACTTAAGTTTACTTAAAAGGTTTTACTTTCATTATCGTAACAGGAGACACTTTCTTGATTAAAAAAATAATGACCGAGTGGTCTTTGAAAAGTAAACTTTTATTATTATTGCTGCTATGATATGAACATAATTTAACGTCGTCAAGGAATTTATACATCTGTACATATAATAAAATTGTAATTAATCGTTGTCTGCACGGAAAGTATATGTGAAAAACTATTAGTAGAGACCTTTATTAGCCCACTAGAGCTCAAAACAATATTTGTTAAAATATTTTTTTGTTTGTCTGTGATTTTGTGCGATCTAATATCAAAAACCGTTTAACCGATTGCGATGCGATTTTATTTAATTCAGCAAACTTGATTTAATACTCCATATTGTTTGACTCAATCGGGCTCTAAATAAACAATGTTATGTTAATTTAAATGTTGGAGATATGGACTCAAGTGCAAGCGATTTTTCATATAGTCAGCTTTTTGTGACTATGTCGCGTATTAGCAATCCAAAGATTTTTTTACCAACAGATATAGACAGTGTATAGAGAATTGTGTGTATGGATTTGCGAAATTAAATGATTAATTAAATAATCCACTTCTGTTATCTTCTAATTTCTATTTTTTTATGAATTAAAGATAGACAAATATATGAATTTACTTGCTATTAAAAAAGCTGGAAGACTCTTCATTTAAAGTTCAAGTGAACGAAAACGTAAGGAACAGTCTTATAATATAAAAGGAACACACCATTTCAAATACTGTCAGTATGTTCTACTACGGATAACATTGTCCACAGAGGCATGTCTATCGGTGAGATTTAAATTTTCCATAATCCATCGACGCGGTTCAAATAATGTTATGTAATATTACAAGACGGTGACTGATAGCCATACTTTCTAACATATAATATATTTTTTATGAATTTGAAATAGTAAATGACTATGTAGTCTATCTGATTACGAAATTATGAAACGATATGATGTGAAAGGTGATAGGATATTAGGACCTATAAATCCAGGAAGATTAGGTGACCCATATTTTGAAATTCGAAAAGACTAGTTATTGTTGGTATTGTATTATATAAAAGTGATACAACATGGAAAACCAGAATTTTTCCAAGCAATTTCTATCGGCCTAAATATATATGGACGAAAATTTGTTAGACTCGAATATAGGTCAACCTAGCAGGTCTAATTTATTTTTCACTTTAAAAATTTAGGATCCACTATTGTAATAAAATAACCATCTTAGGTAATGTTTGCCAAATATTTTAATAATTGCCTTAAGTATTGGTTGCCAAATATTTTAGTGGCAAGTTACTACAATTTCTTATGTCGTAATTAAACCTTTAGAACTGTATAAGAAACTGTTGACGCGTATAAAGATTCACAAAGGTTTAAATTAACTTACAAATGTCGGACATAATATTCTTTCGCAATTTATACTATCCTGACTTCGACATTTGTCCTACGTGAGGTACATTAAGATAGTGACAGTATCGAGAAGTTGTAAAATATCTGTATATTTTAGGAAAAATCATACATATTGTGATCTAACTCTTTCCATACTGAAAAGAGATAATAGTGAAATAGTAATGGGTCCAATATGCGGCGGACAACACTCGGCGCAACGTACTTGTGACTTGAACACTCCTGTGTTGTACTCATAAATCTGTATGGATTTCGGGGGAACAAAAGTGCTGTGTTTAAGTCGGTCGGTCGGAAAATGCCGTCTGTGTATTCGTAGATGATACACATATGCCAAGAAATATAATATTTCAGTGAAATATCGGCGCATCTTTAATAAGCTCCACCTTAGTGCCGCCTCTCATCGCTGACCCGATTTAAAATACAAGCGCCGAAGTCTGTGTTAAATGCTTAGTAAGTTAACTATGACTACAGAAAGCCAGGCCGAAGCTATTGATTAAACTGCTGCGTCCACGTTACCCGTAATTAAATTTGTACCGCTTCAAACTCCAACGTCGTCGCGCTTAACAGAAATTCAGTCCATAACCGTAGCTTTATTTAGAATAGTGAGTTTTATAACTATGTGCCTACCCACAAAATGTATGATTGAAGGACTGCAGAGATGAATGAATGAATGACGTATGAGATTTTAAATGATTAATCTCACGTTCGATCGACGCTGTAGCTGTTACATCAGCGTTGGTTTATATCACACGCAGAATGTAGTGACTGGTACTCCATAATAAACAGAACTACCTTCAAAATATGTATCAGTCCTCTTGTCACTAGCAAAGATCATCAAACATATGAAATATAAGTACATATGAAATATAACGAGCAAAAATTATTCCCTCTATATTGACACCGATATTAATGAACGTTCCAGAGCGTAAGTAATGACATACTTATATTCAATTATCGGTTAGCGATAATGTGATTGAGAATGAAATTTAATAAACGTACTCAATTTATGTTTCGACACTTCACTTTTAACCATTCATAACTAGAGTTTAGTGATTAACTAAAAAACCTACTTTTCTGTTGCATATTTACATTTATGTATATACTGATACGTGAAGATAAATATTTCTACCTTTTGATAAGAAAATTGGTCGTTTGGAAGAACATGAGATTTCTAAAAGTGAACAAACAGAAGAAGATCAGTAAGAGGAAACGAAAGAGAAAATGCAGTACATCTATCTATTAATATTATAAAACAAAATCTCCCGTCGCGTCTGTCTGTCCGTTCGCGTTAAATTTAAAAAGTAGTGGACGGATTTTCTCTCACTTTTCAACAACAGGTACAGTGATTCCTGGGAAAGTTTTGGTGCATAATAAGAAGTTTTCTTTTGTAAATTAGGCGACATATTAGATAATCACTGGATGCATGTATGCGTAGCTTGTTTTATGATTTTAGAATTATATAAAATAAACGCTGACGAAAACACGGGAACAGCTAGTGAGTTATAAATACATTATCTTAAATAAGAATAAAACATTTATTATGGAAATATTAAATAAAAGACATGAGATGCTGTATATTTTTGAAAATGTCTAATTGATTGCATGAGCTTCCAGTTATAAGTTTAAATGTATACTTTCTTTTTGTAAATTCAATGGAATCATAAAAGATTTTAGTTTAATTCTTAAACTTAAAGAACTATTGGACGACTACTAATGAATAAAGAGCAACTTTATTTTTCATTTCGTAATTAGCAATTCTATTGATCAGTCACTAAAGGAAACCAAATAATTCCATGCGTTTGGTTCAATAATAAAAAGGGCCATGTTTTTATCCGCGACGGAATAAGGAGGAAAATAAAATGTCAGAAAATATATCAAACATGTACAAACAAACCCTTTGCGCTTTCAACTCGAGTAAAAAGGGTTAGAGTACATAGAAAAGATCTAACATTGTTGTTCGCAAATAAACAACTTTTACTATCGGCGCCCGCAGAAGGGAAGTGGTTATCAAAAGCGTATTCTAACCTTTACGTTAGAGGTAGCCCGTAATTAAAAGGAGATTTCTCTGCCGGAACCTAAGGCAAATTACAGACGATCGACAAAGATTTGTATAATGAAATATTGAATTAGGTTAGAAATTTTGAATTAATAATTTAATATATATGGTTCAACTAGAGTTCAACAAGGTGGTAACGTCGCGCCTGTAATCCGTCCTGAAAGATTTTTTGTGATACGGCTGGAAATTGTAGAGGCATTATTACCGGATACATTTAAAAGCGAGGCAACAATCTTAGTCCTCAGAAGTAATTATGTTTCTAAGTTAAACCAAAGATGCGCTTCAATGTTGTTCGAGACGGATGTCGATGTCAGTGGCTACGCCGACCGTTTATCAAAAAGAAAATGGAGACAAATACGTCTCAATTATTTCAGTTGTAATATCAATACTTACTCTGTTGTGTAAGTCCAGATATATAAAAGTTTGTAAGGAGCAGTAGTAATAACTTCATAACTTATAACTTGAATGCCATATTTTGCTATTGTTAAATTGCCCGCAAAGTCAACTGGACTGGAATGTATAAAACGTGTTTTTTCGTCATGATTTACACGTGTTTTTGTTGCGTTTTTACATGTGTTTTTCTTATGTATGATTTATTGCTAGTATATCATTTGAACGCACTTAAAAAGTGTATGAATTACAATCATGTATAGAAGTAATTAATTTTTTTCCCACGAATAGTGACTCATCTTTAGGATTGCAGGACTCTATTTAGTATTCGTTGTAGGTGATCGTGATCAGCGTTACATTACATCAGATGACGTGCTCGTGCATTAATTATATTATAATCTATCTATCGTATGTTATATCTTTTATATATATTTTTAATAGATTAATAAATAATAATAGATTTGTTAGGTAATATTGATTGCTTTAAAATTCCCTTAACAGTGTACATCAGAGCTGTGAGAGTAATTTTAAATTATAAGTAGCGGGTTAGGATCTCTACGGATCGATAGGAGAAGTACCATCGCTAGTATTTCTAGCGTGAAGCTATTTTAGCGTTTAGGTGGATAGATGTGTTTGCTAGTTCACTTACACATAAAGAGACCATCTTAGTCTTTAGGAGTAGTAACGCATCTGTGATTGACTTCAGATGGGACTGATGTTCCATATGAAGACGATTTACCATTACATGGCTTGTATTACCGTTTGCTGTTAATTCAAGCATATTTCATTAATTAAAGATTTTTATAAACAGATTAGCTTATAATTATATTACATCTCAAATAAATCAACGGATAGTCAAATCGTACAGTTATGCATGATCGACGTGCTTTATTTTTTGTCGCAACCGTCTTGTTTGGTTGAAATATTTCAGCGATCCAGACTGGAAATCGACGATTTTTTAAATAGAAATCGTTCGTCTGGATTGGACTTTACAATGGCCCATAGTCTAGCGTATAGTAGATGAATAACGAATATAGTAGAGTCCTATCCTATGAAGAGGAAAAACGTGAAGGACAGGCTGTCAGACCTTTTTATTTTGCGTCGGCTACAGCGTTTTCCTGAAATATGGTTCGGCCGTGTCCCTTGTTTATTTTTCTCGGTAATTTGGAATGTATGGCCGTATTGCATTTTGGTTTTAAAATAAGAACAAAAGAATGCAATTTATTTATAACTGCTGCTACATTAAAATACAATATAAACAATCGTGGTCGCAGAAAATTAATATATTGATGAATTGCTGGAACTAAATGAATTGTAATTAAATTTTTAGTTTTAAAGTTTTTCATACATTATATGCCTCGCAGCTTATAAGTAGATGTTCCACATGGTTAAGGAACCACGAGAAAACCCGGACGTCGAGTGGCAAATATTCATGCTTGCTTACTTGCTTCAGAGGGCACATAAGTTTTCGGCCTCGGTTGATATCGAGTGGTGGCAGTCGTTAAATCTTATCGAGGCCCTTACGGGCGGTTTGAAAAGATCCAAAAGTCGAGGTGACCATTAATTCGTGTCTACATGAATTTGCGTTGGAAAAGCGTTGTAGATCATGCACTAGACCTTCTCCAGTTGTGGAGAGACTCGTGTATAAATGCCGAATTTAATTATAAAAGCATTTTCTACTAGTCAGCTTTTGGGTTAACCAGAGAATAACGTGATATAAAAATATCCCATTAGTAGGACATAACAGACGTGTAGCAATAATTGGCTATATTTCAGAATAAGTGAAAACGATAACAAATTCAAGCAACTTTCTATTTAGCGATGTAATCAATAAATGAATTTCTTACAATTTTCCCGACGCACCAAAATTTAGATTATGATTTGGGATGCTGAGGCATATTTTATATTCAATTTGGTTGAAATCGAGCGCGAGTAACAATAAGCGAGAACCATTTGCTTATTCCGGGTTCCTGTTCGAGTTTTCGAACGAATTCTTCATTCTGCTCCATTCAAAAAATTTTTGCAGCAATAGCGTAAAGAGAAGGATCTGAGTGTAAGAATATTGAGCCTGTTCCTGGTTTGATTAGAGTCGATTTTATGCTACGGAATAATAATATAGCTTGTGGCTTTGTTTAACTTGTATATACCTCTTACAGAAGAAGCTAACGCTGATACTAACAGTTAGTTCTAGGTTAGTTCGTTCATGTTCAATTACTCATAATACAAACCTTGAACATGATTATAATGATATTTGAAATCACGTTATGTAGGTATGCAAATTGTAATCAATCTAAAGAATGTAATCAATGTTTGTAGTTGTAGTAATGTATCATTATATTTTGTTGCCCATTACAATTTGTATAGATGGTAACTTATCGCACCGTATGACTATTGTCGTGTTTTGATTCGAGCGATACGTTCCCGGCGAAATGTATCTATGTCAATAACATTTCTATATCTACATATATGTAAGGGAGACGGAATTCTCCACCTTCTATATGAAGTTGCTTATGGATGCCTGTAGGCGACAGTAGACATTTACCTTCAAGTGGATTGCATTCTTGTTTGCAATTTGTATTACATAAAAACTTTTTGTTTTGCTCAAAGGTTTCAAAATGTAAGAAATTAAATTTCTGTGACTTTTTAAACAAACATACTCTTTGTGGTCTGGTTAAGCGTCTTTGTGGAGTGAGGATCTCTTTCTTGGTTCAGTTCGCGGTTGCCGTCTCGTGGCTCTCGAGAGTTCATGCAACAGAGGTTCTGTAAGCTCACAACGAACCACTCGTATTGTGAATGCGTCACGTCAGTGGAAAAAGTTACTTGACAGAGAAACACACGGTATAATAAATTAAGTTCGTTACTGTACAGAGAAAGCATTAACACATGGTATGTTTTCAACTATACTTGTATGCAAACCAGTATTGTTTTTTTTATTTTTTTATCCAGTAGACGAATTTGATATTTAGTGGTCGGTGCAACCCCTGAATAAGTATGGATTTTTACAGCGCATGCCTGGTTTTCAAGGAAGTGTAGTAAACAAGTTTGTAGTCCAACATATTTTAAGTATTTCGTAATCTCTATTTAAGGACTACATTCATAGAAGTGGTATTTATGAGTTTTGCTACTCTTGAGGACTAAGAAATTCATCTATCTCACTTTCACAACTGCGTTCATATCCCAGAACAATAAGCTGAAATGCTTTATTTGGATATATCTAGCATATATTTAAGTCGTTGACATGGAGTAATATTGTAATATATGGTTGTACTGAAGCCGCTGCAGTCAAAATAAGAAGGGTTCGCCTCTTTACTATGCTTTTGAAGCAACAATACTATCGTTTCAACCCTATCTAGCATTAAACAACTCTTCCGTCTAGTAGAAGTATGTGTTTACTGACTTGTGAGGTTACATCAGAAGTAGAACATATTATCTAACCACAGAAGTAGGAACACATAATTGTACTTGATTTAGATGTACTGCATGCTCCTTCACCACTTCAATTTCATAAAAAAATGCATGAGGAGAACATATACCTTTTTATTAGAAAATACAAGAATAATTCGCGAAAGCAAGAAAATCCTGTTTTCAAAGAACTTTTTCTTTGTACCCTGTCTAACCGTCTTTGTACTGTATGTATGAGAATGTCGATCTTATATTCGCATCGGTTCCCAGCTTTGCAAGCCCATGACTTACCACTTACAGTATGAATGTGCTACGACACGATGTATAGAAAATGACACAGAATAATAGTTAACATTCTTTGTTAACACTTACTGCATGTAGGTACCTACTTGCTCTTTGGAACTGAATATGTAAAGATCATTTCTATTCTATTGTAATTAGTTTGTATTTACTTATAGGTACAATATTAATACTGCTTTTACAATCAACACAGCAATCTGGATGCTATATTTTACTTTTAAGATACACAATTGTTATAGTAGTATATGATTGTTATTATATTTTCCTTTATGTTTCTAATAATATAATGTACGAAAAAGATACTCTATAGATTTTTTAACAATTATGATTATCACTCTTATATTATTAACTAGCTGCAATTAAACTTATCTTCTTTGCAAAATACAATTAGAATAAATAGCAGATATTAACACAACCTGCTAATTAATAATTATAATGTTTAGCTCGAGAGGTAATGTCACTTTCCTAACGTGTTTGTGTCACGCGACGTAATAAAGCTTTATCAAGCAAAGTTTATGATTAAATTCATGACATCATTTGAACTTTCCCGAAGCGTACATCCGGTACATGGGTATTAAGTTAAATCTACCGGCACTTTATATTATGTTTATGTTTTTAAGTTAGCTTATATTACCTTTATATATTAAAATTAAGTTAATCATTTATTTACGTCTTAAAAAAGTACTAAATAAAAGTAGTTCGTCAGAAGGAGATCAGTCCTGTTTGAGATTACATGTGGATCCATAGATTACAGTGTTTACTTTTACCATAATAGCAGACCACCTCGTTTGTTTGATGTTCATCTAACACAGGTAAAGGAAAAATATATCAATTATACATTTTCGTAATCGCCAACCAATTGCTGTCACATGAGACATTTCTCAGAATAGCCAGGGTTAGGCTACAATATACCACACCGGCCTGAGAATTGCTGGTAGACATGATACACCGCTGAGAATTTTAGAAAAAAATACACAAGAATATTTCCTCACTATGTTTTCCTTCGCCATCGTACATAATTTTTTTAATTCTGTAAAGTGTGCCTAGGATTTGTAATCTGGACCATCTTGTAAGAGACCAGAAACATAACAATTAAGCTATCACAATTTACTAATATTAATGTTTATATTAAAATAAAGTATTTACATCAACATTTCCAAATCGCGATAGAATGACGTCCATTTTCATTTATAACTGAGACCTGAATCTACACGTGACTGTAATACGAAATGCATAATTTGGGTCAATCTTGTTTACATACTGTCGCTAAACTAAGCAAAATTCAATTTTAGTATTCATCCCGATGGTATATTTAAACAATAACACAAACTCCACTTAATTACGCGTCATGAAGGGACCGTTTAAACAAATAGCTATAAAATATCTCTGTTCGAATTGGTTTAGAATTTCATTTATAATTGGACGAGCTGTCACTACGATCGAATTAATCGAGTTTCAGTTATCTACCTACACAGGTGAAGGTGGTTTATCGAACAGATTGCTTTGCAATTTGTGTTAAATAAATATCAAAATCAAATACATTTCAAATCGAACCCATTTAGATTGACTAACGGAAAGCCATTATGAGCGGTCGGTGTACACAATTGATGGATTTCAAACACCAAACTAAGCGACTCTAACTGAAATAGTTCTGCGTAATAACTACTCGAAACTACGTGCAATCCTACATGTTATCGGGATAATAGACGCTTAATTGAGTTCTATTCTCTGGCCATAGATAAACCTGTTAACGGATAAACACGTCCCTTCTGGTGCGATATTACATATTATCATTACTAATAAGAATTTGGATAAAACTCTAATTACATTTATAAACTCTAAAATCGAAGTTTAAAATATTGTTTGACGAGTAGAAAAATACAATATATTATCATAAATATAACGTTAATAAATGAATATGAAAATAGAAATGGTAATAATGGTAATGGCTAGTTACCATTGCATTGCCCTTTGGTGTACGCAAAGATCAGTGGAGACTTTTAGCTTTATACCACGAAGATCCATATTGAACTCACGTACAACAAATTTAACCGGTAGATAAACCCGTTTTTATAATTTATAAGTAAGGCTTAATCCAATTATGCAAATAACTTTAGTATGTAGATAGGTATTAGTAAAAAATTTGTATTTTTTGTGAAATATCTAAAGTTAAATAAGTATACAATACGCATTCCGTTGTTGCCTTAGAAAACTCATCCACGGCAATTTGTCTAAACTAAATAAAGCCTGCATAACGGTAACCAGTTATCTCAGTCATAAGATTCCATATACATAATAAAGTAGATATTTCTAAAACGTGAGACAATCGTGCTCATAACATAAATTTGTCTTAGGTAGGAATTTAACGTACAATCTTCTTCACTCAGTCGCTAGGGCATTACGAGTACTTGTAAGATAAAGAGGGCATATTTGAGAAAACCTTAAATGTATTACTGAAGTTTGTGTTACCGCGATTGCCTAAATCTCGGAACACCTACAAATATACCTTCTACGGAGCGATTCCTATCACATAATAAATAAAACCTAGTAGAGGAAATAAGAAGGTGCTATTGGCTCCCCACCGAACAGTATCGCTCGTGTGTATCGGCCGGGTCTCTGCCAAGTTGGCTTGGCGCGAGAATTCAAGGCCTCGACTTTAATTATGGCGCAATACAAACAACAGCAGCAGGTGAAGTTTTTTATATGCTTTATACAATTCGGTCATTAGTGTTGATACAAAGACCAAATTCACAATTCATGATTTAATTTTATGTATTTTAAAGTAGGAAATGAGTTTGCTGGCAAGTAATCTTTATCTTTCTGTACTTGGAATCAAATCCGTATAGAACAATAATCTAATCTAAAGTCAATTGAAAATGCGTTACTACTCCCGAGGAATAAGATAGTCGTTATGTAAGTCAGCCAGCAACCCCATCTTTCTACTAAAGACGAATATGTTTTGTTTCCTCATACCGAACTATCTGAACATAACCTTTACATTGAAGCCACATAATATTACAGTCATGTCATATCGAGAGAGTTGCACATACATATATGTAATTTTCCTTTTGAAAAACAACGCGGACGAATTCGCGATTACAACTAAATTGAAATAGATATGGCCTTGTCCAATTAAAAGCAGCAATCTTTTAGTTCAAAGTGTTGGTAAATAAGGGTAATTTTACAAGGGGTTACACCAACAAAGTCAGCTTACATTTCTATTAATTTGACTGGGGTACTTCAATGTCTGTCTCTAATTACGCAATACAAACAATATGAAATAGGAGAACTATTTTACGTGATACCCACTAGCCTGCTTTTGAAGGAAATGTTTGCATGCCATTCTTCAAGGACTTACGAAAAATAGATGTATCACAAATTGGAATAACATATATTTATAAAGCTGGCTTATTATGTAAATGACATTTGATTCAATGTAAGCGGTAATACTAGAGTCTCACTTTAATAAGACGTTATAATCTCTATAAAATCATTACTGTTACAGTACCCTCAAGATGAGAAGAACTGAATTATAGTCTACTACATTAGCCGAGTGCGGATTAATAGACTTCACGCACCTTGTGTAGAAAATTATGGAGGTCTTTCATGTAAGTAGGTTTTCTCAGATTTTCCTCAACCATTAAAACAGGTAATTATTCATTTCTTAAATGCTCATAACTTCGACAAATCGTGATGCATGAAATTTTATTACTGACAATTAGCTGTAATTGCTCCATGAGGCGACCGTAACATAATGTACGTTAACTATTTTTTTAATTGAAACGAATAACTTTTTCTTAAAGACTTTTTTATTATAAAAGTGAAGCGTTTTTGCATGAAAACCTATTAGACTTCAACAAATTTCTAATCTCTAAATGCGCCAAAAGGCGTAGCAATGCCTGATCTCGTTACAAATAGCTCGATCAATCTCCTGTTGGCCGGAGACTACAATTTAGCCGAAGTTTGCAATTTTCAGGTACTTTTTACGGTCCGTTGGGCAAATGGTTAAAAAATAAACTTAAGGACTTGCCGCCTCTCCGCCACAATCATTTAGGTCAGTGAATATTAACACTGCATAGACGAAAATTAAAAAAATAAGTAAATAGGGAGTAATCTTAGATGAAAACGATAATTTAGGCGAAATTTACAACTTTCCGGTACCATTCTATATTCGCCAACGGAACCCTATGGTTCCGTGGCCAAATCGTTAAATAAAGCTATATTATTTATCATATTGGTTTTTCCAACTGCCCGTCGGTCTGTATGCTACAGTCATTTTACTCAGAGATTTTTAATGCTACAAAGACAAAATTTCGAAGCGAGATTCGTTCTAAAAATTATTTGATAGTTATGTAGTAAAATCGAGAAAAAAAACAATTATTAATTATTATTAAAATACATCCAGCTCACATAAGTATGTGAAATATAATTGGATAGGTCTCGAAAAATGGTCTACATATTTCAAAACTAACATAGTTTGTTACATATTTACTACTATTCATTAAAATAT